>JAGDQO010000788.1:0-14300 GCA_018342035.1 Solanum appendiculatum
AAACTTACAAATTCTTCCCCAACAGTTTCATGTTAGGTTCAACGAATTTCAAAATAAGGAAGAAATTTCTACTCTTACCGAGCATATTAAATTATGTAAATTCTTTATCCAAAAAAAGATTTCTTTTATGATCTCTTGGAATTTCACCAAGGTAGATATTGATCGGATTCGTTACTTATCTAAAGAGATAATGATTAAAGGATGGACTCCTAAACCAGTTTGAGTTAAGCCATCAAATGTTACCACAGGTACTAGCAGTACCACTCCTTCAACAAAATTGTCAAAAGCCGAGTTAAAGGCTAAACTTAAGAAAGCCATGGATAATCTTGAAGATTACAGCGAAATGCAAATTATGCAGTTAATTAATGATGCAGCCTCGTCAGAAGGAAGCAGCAATGGGGACATGTGTGACCCCAAAGGAATTGCACAATGTTATGTGGACCCTAATTATGAATAGGGAAATGACTCTTGAATAAAGTAGGGGCCAAAGGCCGGAATTACTTTATCAAAGGGGTATTTTACTATTCCTAAAAGGAATCCCATGCTTTGTCCCAACTTTAAGAAAGTAAGGGACCCTCATGTCAATTCAAATAATGTAACAGGGATTTCCTTTTGGCTAGAAGGAGGTTCCATATCACTAGCTGTAGGACTAGTAGGAATTTCTTGATAGTAAACCTTTGGAATGTTTCCAGAGAAATCTACTCCAGTGACTTTTCCTTTACTGTTGTCTCTGTGGACAAGTTTGTCTTCATCCTCATCATCCTCCGGGGTTTTTGAAGAAGAAGGCGGGTGAGGAGCAGTCCTAGAGGGAGCAGATGGTGAATGAGGAGCCATCCTCGAAGGGACAGACGAACAAGAAGCTCTTCTGAGAGAGGTAGTTCTAGACAAAGGATTTTCTAAGAATTTAAGATCTATAGAACCATCAGGGTATTGAATTACCCTTTCAATTCGAGATCTCTCTGAATGAGAGGAATAAGGCTGAGTGATAGCATCAAAATGCCATTCATTGTTAGAAAGAATGTCATTCCAATTGATGAGTCTAGGAACGAATATAGAACTATGCTCATGATTGGCCTCCATAAGCATGGTCACACCTTTTTGGCTCTCAATTCGAGCCTTTGGTGCTAGAGTTGTGGACATAAGCCGATAATATACTCTATAAATAATCGCTATTTCTCGAGTATTGGCTTTACTGTTCAAATTTTTAGTTTTGACATTAAGTGTCAAAGAATCCATGACATTAGGATCATTAATGTCTATTGAAATATTAGGATAACAATTGAAATAAACCGGGCCATCGGCAAGATTACTTTGAAGAACTCCTAACAGAGAATCATCAAAATTAAGAAATCTGTCATCTCTAAGGAGGACACAAATAGGAATATCTAAGCCTTTCCTGAACAGGGGTTTAACAGCAACTTGCACTAAACCAATATGCAAATAATTGAATTTGTTTTTATAACGATTAATATCGTTAGCATTCAAAAGACGAATAATTTCTAAAGAATTCTTAATAGCAACAGTTGATTCACAAGTTTTAATATTGTGATTAACAAACAAATTAAATTTACCTAGGTGATAAATAGCTTTGAAAGGTTCTTCTGGAATATTCAAGTTTTGAAGATCATTTTCTAATTCAGCAATCTTTGTTGCTTGAGAAGATAAATTAACACTATTTAAAATATGTTGATTATTATCCATGATTTTAAAAGATACTGTCTTAAGGACTTATAGACAAAAATATATTAAAAATAAACAGATAATTCAAGTATGATCAAACAATAATAATATAATAATATGCAAAGAAATATTAAAGATCTAGATCTAGTTTCTAAGGGAGGTTCCTTTGGTTTTACATCTGTTCTTTCTCTAGAGTTATCTTGGCTACGGGATCACCATACAAGGTCTAAACGCTCTCCTAGCTTGACGACCTATTCATTTCGGCTAGCCAACGTATGAACCGGGAATTATTCGGTTACCTCACACACTTAGAGAAGAATGAACACCTCACACCAATTATAGAAACAAGATTAAGAACATAATATTAATTAACATATTAAAATATTAAAATAGTTTAATCAAAGCTTTAAATAATCAGTTCATAATTAATATAAATTTTGTCATGCCCCAGACAGTATATGTACTTAGCTGCTCATGCTAGGTACGTATACTGCCAACATGGCTCTGATACCAATAACGGATCGGCGGTAATCCTCCGAAGTTGTATTGATAAAATATAACAAAATTTATACAAATCAAATTCTTCATGTTGTTTCCAGACAGATTGAAGATTCCAAAGAATAAAGGGTAAGGAGAATAAAGCCTTATTGTTTCACACTCTTTAACTAATCGTTAGGTATTAAAGGAGTTCTGAACTATTTCAATAGATGATAGTTTCGAGATGATGAAACATCACAGTTGATCACAATCCAAGAAAAAAACTCCTTTTGTAGTTTCTCTATAGTTTCAACAACTTCAGTTGGGAGTTTCAACTACAAAAAGAAAATAATTGAAGTACCCATCAGAGAATTAAAAACTAACATATACGGATATACCCTAGCAAATGGAGATTATCAACAAATAAAGTGCATTAATCAAAGAAAGACAGTAGAAAAATATTCCCAGAACAAACAAATTACCTCATCAAATGATTTTTTAGATTATAGATGAAAAGGGTAAGCCAGTTGGAATCAAAGAACACACAAAAAATAAAAGCGCAACTATCACAAAACAACAATCTAAAATAATAAAGAGAAGGTTGGACTGGGGCTGATTAAGAAGACACCTATATTAACCAACTACATGTGACTTTATGAAGCAGAAAGAAGCAGAATCAATTTATCCCTATAGAATTTCAAAAACACCGTTGTTCATTGGACTTTGTTAGAGCTACACATGGTATAACTTTTGCTTAATATTCATTCCACCCTTAGTGTATCAGGGTATGTCCTCATCTTGAAGAACTACATGGAACCTTTAGCTTCAAAATCGGCTGATAGTCTTATAAATTGAATACCTCATTTCAGTATCAACAAAACATATGATCATCTCTTCTATGTCTTCAGTGCCCTTCGGAAACTCCCTCATTCCAAGTGTAGCTTTATGATCTTTTATCATCATCCTTTTTCCATGATTTATTCCTCCTCTATTATCAAATCATTCTTATCATCCTTTTAGAAAAATTGAGAGGAATCACCGAAGCAAACATTAAGAACATGCATCCACATGAATGATGATATTATAACTGAAATCAACCAATAGAATGATTTTTACAAAGTTCCATGATTTTTTCACATATTGAAATATAAAAACTTATATAAATAAAGCTAATACCTTCTTATCTCTAGTAGAAGTTTCATTGTGTTAAAAGATTGATAATTACATTTCCTTGTAACCATTCAAAAGCGAAGAATATGAAAAATCGAGGAAGAAAATGAGGAGAATTTGAATTTCTAATGCTGAATTGTTTCAAAAGTGGAAAAATTCAATATCATGAAAATTGAATACAACCTCCATTATGATCTGATCAAAGTTTTATTTTCACAAAGATCCATATTCCATATACAGATTAACATAAGATACTGAAAACAAAAGCATGTACCTTTACCTCATACAACTTCCACAATAATAGAAAAAATTGATTACTTGGGTTACTTTAATAGCAGTTAGGTACAACTCAAGAGCATTAAAATCCAAGATTAATATTTTGTGTGTAATTCCCCCATATTAGCTAAAGACACATAAAATATGCATACAAAATTTAATTTCTATCTAATATCAAAGATTAGTACTAACTATTACGATTAATCATTTTTAAAAGAATAGGCAATCTCCTCTGTAATCCCATGAAGATGTGAAAGACATCCAGAGATGGATTAAGACTAAAGGAGTAAAGGGTGAGTTTCCTTCACATATGATACATTTGAACAATGAGTCAACCTTATTATAAATGCTAAGTAGGATCAACTGGCAGAAGCTACTATTTCACCTTTTTGGGGAAAAGGTTTCAGAAAATTTAGCTAACCTGGAAAATATGTCCTTCCAGTATCACCGGGCACATGCATTTCTAATAAATGGTGTATTAGTATTATACACCATAAGAACATGACAAAATAAATATAGTATTACATGAAAACAATTCATTATTAAAATGATAAAGGGCCAAGGATAGAGGGAAATTAGGTTCTATAGACACCTTATGGTCATTACAAAAAGACAAAAAAACAATGATTCCTACATTCTTAAATTACCAATATATGAAATTTAAAATAAAATCAATCAAAAAATGGGGAATTTATTTTTTACAAACACATAACAATAAAGGAGAACTCACACAAAAATAATGAATATAGTCTAACATCAAAACACCTCAAAGTCGAGCACTGAGAACTTCAATAGCTTCCACATCAGACGAATCAATACCATGGCTAGTATGAAACAACGTAGTTCTATACCATTTCGCGATGTTGAATCGTCATCCCTATTCACAGACCTCCTGAAATACCTACCATGATTATTAGGATTCCACAAATGTTAATTCACCTTTTTCCTTATCTTTTCCCTCTCTAATCCCTCATTGATCATCACAAAATCACTAATAAACTTTGTTGTTCTTGTGAATCAGAACAATGTCATTCCAAATATATAAATGACAAGTGGAAATTCCTCACAAGATTATTGCATTTGTATATAGTTGAAGCTTGAAACCCCCCAATTTGAGAAAGGATTTGGATAAGATTGTGAAAAAAAGAAAAGTGTTTCCGCATATTGCTTTGATAGAATGGGAACAAAAAAGCAACGCGGAGGTTATGCAATCATTTGCAGAGACATGCAACATGCATTACAATAAAATAAATTTATGCAATTACTGAATTAACCTTGTTCGTCGCAATGTGTTTCCAACATGAAGTACATGTTTTAGAAGCACTGTTCGTTCTTTTGCTTGTTTGCTTTATATATGTGTCTATATATATATATATATATCAAAATAAAATGGGTCTAATAGTTTGGAAAGGACTAGGGGTGTGTGAATAATGATTAGGGTTTCAACTCAAATAGAAAACAATTAGCCAAAACAACATTAATTGATATATGGATAGTGTTTGGTCTAGGCTACACTTGATGTTATCACAAACTATCAAGTGTATGTCCCTTGGATTCTTCGAATTCCAAGACCCTTTCAAACAAAGCACTAAACATTGCATGATTAGATAGACTATCCCTAACTCATATAATTAAATGTGAAATCACTCAAATTTTCCTATCCCTGGCTCAAGCTGATAGAGTAATATCAACAAGTCCTCACTATTGAGTCATACCCAACTCCATTTTGCTTTTCCAAACCAAAACGATGTTAAAGAGCTCAATTAATGTTTGCTACTACTGATTTTTAGATTAAAACTTCAAGACAACAATAGATGCATACCATACAATCAATATTAGAGCCTATTAATCAATACCCATTTGGGATTTTACACCCCCATTTAGCACACATATCACTAGTTAAGGGTCTAGTTGCTTATAAAAGAAGAAATTGAGACAATACCAATGTAGGAAATCTCCATCCAAGCTAATTTGATCAGCAAAATCTAAATTCCAAGCTTAGATTGACACAAATCTAAGGTTCCTTTCTCTATAAGCTAAGAAATTTTTCACTATTACTTTATAAATATTTATTACAATACTTCATCTCCTCTCTATCTCTAATTGGGAAGAAGATAATGGTACATAGTTGCACAAATCTTTATTCCGTCCTTGGAACATTCCAAAGGAAGTACTATTTTTCTACAATTGCATTTTTTCCCTTCAACTTCAATCCTCCGACTTGCACTGGACTAGCGGAACACCGACCAGAGAGATCTAGAGAGCTAGTCACCTCATCACTTCAACCTTCAGTTCTCAGAGAAGCATTTGTGTTAGGACTGGTGAATCACTGATCAATCACTGTACCTCACCAATTACAATGTCGATACTAAGGTAACTTAGCTCTATTCAAGTCGGCGTTTAGCAGGAAAGACGCTTATAGTTTCTTGCGGGATACCAATTCTGTCACTAGTATGCTTTAGTGATTTTCAGCTTCATATCCTTCAAACTTGCTTTTTCCAAAGAATGTCTGCATCCAAGAGAACTAGGGTCTAAACCGCCTTCAATTAGCATTAAAACATGATAATAATTCATGAATTTGATTCCAATAAGTTGGTAAAATACGAATTCAACACCCAGTGTAGATGCTTTTGAGACAACTGAAGGTCAGCGCGAGGAAGCGACTGATGCTCCTCAACTCTGATCGGCATTTGGCCAATCTAACACAAGTCCCAAGATAGAAGCTGAAGGGTAAAAATGCAATTATGGGAATTAGTGCTTCTTTTCAAAGGTTCCAAAGTCACAATGGGAATTCTTATAATTATGTACCTTTATCTTCTCTTCAATTAGGGATAGGAAGAGAGACTTCTTTTGTATAGAAAAATATTCATATAGTGAAGAATTACTTAGCTTGTAGAGGAAGAAACCTCATATATGTGTAAATCTAAGCTTGAATTTTAGATTTTATTAATCAAATTAGCTTGGAATTGAGATTTTCTATATGGGCATTGTCTCTATTTGTTCTTTTATGAGTAGCGAAATCCTACCTAGAGGTGTGTGTGCTTGATAGGTGTATAAAACCCTGAATGAATATTTATTTCTCTATTCTAAAATTGATTGTATGGCATGGATCTATTATTTTCTTATAGTTTTAATCTAAAAATTAGTGGTTCAAAACATTGATTGAGCTCTCTAACATCATTTTGGCTTGAGAAAACAAAATGGAGTTGGGTAATACTTAATAGTGAGGACTTGTTGAAATTTACTCTATCGTTGAGCCAGGGATAAGATGATCTGAGTGATTTTCTCATTTAATGATATGAGCTATGGGTATTCTATCTACTCAAGCAATGTTTGGTGTTTTATTGGAAAGAGTCTTGGAGTTTGAAAAAATCCAAGGGACATACATTTGATAGTTTAAGCGAATATTAAATGCACCCAGACTAAACGCTATCCATGTATCAATCAATGTTGTTTTTATTAATCTTTGCTTAATCGAGTTGAAACCCTAATCATTACGAACACATCCCTAGTATTTTCTAAACTTGGTAGATCAAATTTGTGTTAGTTTCCTATTTTGTTAATTGATATTGTTGAGAATCCAATTTGCTAAATTGTTTTGAGTTGCAAAATCAATTAAAGGGGATCACATCTCCCAATCCTTGTTGTTCGACCTCGACCTCTAAAGTTGGGTATTGTTTTGCATACGACTATCTATGCCCTAAAAATGGGACATAGTTTAGAGTTCATCAAAATTTATGTCGCTGCCGGGGATTGGTTCACAGTCATCTTTTGTTATTTTCTAGATTTAAACTTGTGTGCATTTTGTGTTCTTGTTTCTTTGTGTTGTTCCTTGTCGAATAAAGGAAAGATGGACCAAGATGGTGATGAAAAAAGTGTCGATGATGCTAGTTTTGCAAGTGCGTTTGCTACTAATGAAACACCCATGGAATTGGGTGTGGCTGGAGAAATTCACCTACCATCGGAGGTAGGGAATTCCGTGTTTCAAGTAACAAGTCCGATGCTTTATCTACTACAAATGAAGTGGCTATTCAGAGGTAAAGTGGTAGAGGATCTGAACCAACACTTCAGAAATTTTGTGGAAGTTTGTTTTCCATTAAAGATGAGGAACATTAGTCAAGAATCTGTTCGACTAAGGTTGTTTCCTTTCTCATTAACTAGAGAAGCTACCACATGGCTTGGAGAGTTTTCGTGAGGGTCAATTACAACTTGGGATGAATTAAAGACTACCTTTCTTAGGGGATTCTATCCACCCTCAAAGATGTAGAAATTGAGGGATGAGACAACAACTTCAAACAATTGCCGGGAGAAGCTATACACAAAGTGTGGCTGGGGTTTAAGAAGAATGTGACAGATCCTTAAACCATAGGTTTTCCAACCAAGTTTTACTCCTAATTTTATACCATGTATTGAATGAAGTGAATCAAGGAGTGTTAACTAACTTGGTTGGAGGTTCTTTCATGAACCTTACCTTCTCTCAAGCTACTATCTCTCTTAATCAAATGGTAAAAATTAAAATGGCATGGCATACTCGAGATAGGGTGAAAGGTAGTTGTGTCGTTGCATCAACAATGACAAACAAGATGACAAAGAAAGGCGAGGAGCAAGATGAACAAATAGCTAAGATGTTGACAAGTATTGACCTCTTAGAAAAACACATGATAGGCACCAGAACAAAAAGTGTAAATGTCATTGGATCACAAAGCGCAATATTGCTTGAACAAGAGGCTTCTTAGGCCTCATTTTATGAGGATGTTAGGTATTTGATGAACCAAGGGTCAGGTTCTTGACTGGGATACCATGCGACCAATCAAGGTCCTTAGCATCCTCGAGAAAAGAATCTAGGTTGGAGAGATCTATATGGCCAATGCAGAGATCAAGAAAGACAATGTCGTGAGCAAGATAGAGCTAGAGAAGATGAGTGGTACAATCACATGAGCTCAAATCCATATGTAGCTCCCCAAAAATTTGATGCTTCCTATAATCAAGCAAGTGTGAGTGACCCAGTTGGAACTAAAGTCAGGGAGAAGTTGAACCAAGCTCTAAAGTGGGTCAAGATGAAGGACAATGGAGTCAAGGAACTAAAGAGTAATGTATTTAATTTGCCTCAAACCGTCAGCTCCTACTCAACTTGAATCAATCACTTGGAGTCCCAAATAAATCATTTATCGGCTCAAATAAACTCTAGAGCCACAGTTACATTTCTAAGTGACAATCTCCCAAATTCAAAAAATGATGGCCATTGTATGGCGATAGTCACAAGGAGGGGCAAAGAGTTTGAAGATGCCAAAGTTGTGCCTAAGAAGGTCTCTAGAGAAAAGGTTGATGGTGTGATGAAACCTATTGCACCCATCCGCATTATGATTGATGAGGAATTGTCCTAGGAGGACAATGTGAATGTTTGTGAAGAAAAGGGGGTTGATCCTCCTAAAGTTATGATTAATGATGAGGATAAAACAAGGGATAAATATGGTAAGGGCGATGATCCTAGGTGTTCCCTTCCTTATCCTCAAAGAGTGATAAAGAAGAAAGAAGATGAGCATTTCAAGAAGTTTTTAGATTAGCTAAAGAAATTGTTTGTTAATATTCCACTAATTGATGCTCTGTTACAAATGTCGGGGTACTCAAGGTTTATGAAGAAGCTACTAAAAAAGAAGAGGGTGGTTAATATGAGCACAATTGAAATGTATCACTATTGCAATGTTTTAATAGCAATCAAGTTGGCCACAAAGAAAGAGGATCTGGGAGCTTTAATGCCTCTTTTAATTTTCAAGAAGTTAGGTTTCATAAATCCCCAACCCACTTTTACAAGGATATTGTGTGATGATCCTCCAGGTTATTTATGTGAAAATGACCTTACTTGTTATTTAGAGCATTCCCGTAGTGACCCCAAGTCATTTATGACTTGCTGGGACTAACCGCTCGGTCACGTAGTCATTCGTTTGGATTTTATATAGGTTTCTATGTTTTGGAGCTTTTGAAACTTAAACAGTTGACTTCAATCAAAAGTTCAGGAAGACGGTCTCAAAATGCAATTCTAATGGTTCTATTAGCTCAAGAATGTCGAGTTTGGTTTTGAACGACCTTTCATGTGGATCTTGAGGCTTTCGAGCTAATTCTAAGCCCCTTGTGGATTTTGGAAAAAAATGAAGTTTGGGTGTAGGACCCACTTTTTGTCTAGACGACCTTAGATGAAAGTTTCGACTAGTCCATTGAGTCAACAATGTCGAATTTGGTGGGGTAGCATATTTTATTTATGCTCACGGGGTTCCAAACAAATCCTGAGTACCCCGTTAGAGAATTTGAACTTGCCAAAACTAGCTGATGTGCATCAGTTGGTGCAGTCCCAAAATGGCCTTCACATTCGTGGGTAGTGAGATGCGTTCATAGAGACTAGTGGACCTGGTCTCCATGTTCACGGGTCCCCCACTGCATTTGCAATGGTTTGGGGAATTACTTTTCGTGATTGCAGGACCTCTACTGTGTTTGTGAGGCCCTAGGTCTTTACCCTTCATGCTCGTGGGGCCTCTACCACATTCGGAAAGGGTTATTTCATAATCCTCTACATTTGCAAGCCCTCTTGGCCATTTTCATGGGAAATAATTTTCTCTGGTCTTTTAAATTAAGACAAGACCTCCGATCAACAACATTTCCAATTTTTAGTTTGGTGATTTCTCTCTCGTTTTAGCTCCAAATTGGGTGATGCTTGGTATGATCGGGGAGCTCGAGGATATGCGTTGAAGTGTTTGGGGAGAATTGAGGATCATCAGATTTAGGTAAAATTGAACCCTGAGGGGATTCCCAACCCTTCTCTTTGTTCTTTAATGTTGGTTTTATTGCATGCTTTGAGTTTGGATTGTTTCGAGCCCCAAATTATGTTCCATTTTGGGATACAAGTTCAGGGAGGTAATTAGGATCTCTTGATTGAGTCAATTCTTGAATTTTCAGTACAGGTCCCATATTTCCCATTTTAACTTCAATTTTTGTCCATCACTATTTTATGTGAATTTAGTGTCTAAACAACTGTATTAACATTGTGATTTTATTTTTGATAGCGTGAAAATATTGGAGGATGTTCGGAAGGGAAAAACTCTGAATTTGTGATTTCGAACGCATGCGGTCAGCCTTAAGGTATAGTAAGACTTCCCATTCTTTAGATTGAGCTTGATTATGTGAAAGCATGTTAATTTGTGTGAATTTGGGATGGGTACCTAGTTGATCATGCTAAATTACTTAGAATTCATGTTCAGCTTCAGGATGTCTCGGGTAAGGGATTCATTCATCCTAGCGTATCGCCTTGGGGTGCCCCCGTCCTATTTGTGAAGAATAATCACAGATACATGTGGGTGTATTTTTATTATAGGCAGCTGAATAAGGTGTCAGTTAAGAATCGATACTCCATGCCTTGTATTGATGATCTATTCAACTAGCTTCAAGGTTCCATATTGTTTTCAAAGATTGATTCGAGATCTGGTTACCATCAGTTGAAGATTATGACAACAAACATCTCTAAGAATACATTTAGGACTCGTTATGGTCAATATGATTTGCTTAATGACACAAGTGTGTAGGCCTTATCTTGAGTCATTTCTCATAGTGTTCATTGATGATACTTTGATATACTCACAGAGCCAAAGAGAGCATGGGTAGCATTTAAGGATTGTGCTTCAAACTTCGAGAGATCAGTGACTTTATGCCGAGTTCTCAAAGTGTGAGTTTTAGCCTGAGTTTATAGCATTCTTAGGGCACGTGGTGTCTAATAATGACATTATGGTAGATCCAGTTAACATTGAGGCTTTTCATGATTGGGCTAGGTCCACTTCTCTTATTGAGATTAGGAGCTTCATCGAACTAGCAGGCTACTATATATGCTTTGTGGAGGGATTATCTACCATAGCAACACCTTTGACCAGTTGACTCATCTTGATATTCCATTTGAGTGGTCTGAGAAGTGTGAGTTAAGCTTTCAGAAGCTCAAGGAATTGTTTACTACCGCTCTTTTATTGATTCTTCCAGTTGAGAGTCAGGACTTAATGGTGTATTGTGACGCATCTGGCATTAGTTTAGGTTGTGTATTGATGTAGCCAGTTGGGTTATAACTTATGCATCGAGGTAGCTTAAGTTGCGTGAAAGCAACTACCCCACTCATGACTTGAAGTTGGGGCAGTAGTTTTTGCTCTGAAGATCTAGAGGCACTACCTGTATGGAATTCATTGTGAGATCTACACTGATCACATGAGTCTTTAGTTTATTCTGAGCCATAGGGACCTTACTTCAAGGCAGCACCATTGGATTGAGCTCCTGAAGGACTAAGGACTATGGCCTCTCCATTCTCTACCATCCATGCAACGTGAATGTAGTAGCGGATGCCCTGAGCCTGAAGAAAGTGAGTATGGGTAGTCTAGACTTCATGTACATTGTGGACCAGCCTTTGGGTTTTGACATCTCGTCCTTAGCCAATAGGATGATTCGGTTGGATATTTCAGATTCTAAGCATGTGTTGGCCTATGTGGGAGTTCAGTCTTCCTTGTTGGAGTGGATTCGTGGTCACCAGTTTGAGGATTAGACCTTGGTGGCTTTTTGAGATCGAGTTTTATAGGGTGATACTAGTCAAGCTATATTAGATTCAGATAGGGTGTTGAGATTTGCTGGCCCTATCACTATTTTTGAGAGTTGGGAATTTGATTCATTTGATCCTTTGTGAGGCCAATAATTCTAGATATTCTATCCATCCGGGCACCACGAAGATGTATCATGATTTGAGGTAGCACTAATGGTGGAGTGGTATGAGGAGGGATATTATAAACTATGTGTCCAGTTGCCTATGTTTCTAGTAGGTAAAGGTCGAGCATTTGAGGCATACAGGTGAAATTGAAAGACTACCCATTACAGAGTGGAAGTGGCATCGCATCACCATGGACTTTGTTGTAAGTTCGCCTCAAAATTCTAGAGGTGTTGATAGTATTTGGCTCATCGTGGAACAATTGACCAAGTCAACACACTTTCTTCCCATTCAGTCTTTATTTAGCACCAAGAGGTTGGCTCTATCTATATTCGGGAGGTGGTCTATCTTCATGGTGTGACCATGTCTATTATCGCAAATTGAGGTTCTTAGTTCGCTTCTACCTTTTGGAGGACTTCTTAGGATGAGTTGGGCACTCGTGTGGACCTTAGTACAACTTTCCACCCACAGACTAATGGGCAGTCGAGCATACTATTTAGGTTCTTAAGGATGTGTTGCGGGCCTATTTTTAGAGTTTGGAGGTTATTGGATTCAGTTCTTACTTTCGGTGGATTTTACGTAGAGTTCATGCCCCGTTCAATGCCTTATATGGTAGGCGTTGTCACTCTTTGGTTGGTTGGTTTGAGTCTATGGAGTCTAAGCCACATGCCACTGATTTACTTCAAGAGGCCTTAGTACAGATTCGAGTGATTCAGGGTAGGTTCAAGAGAGTTCAGAGTAGGCACCAGAGTTATGCTGATCATAGGTGTCGGACTTTGAGGTTTGTAGTTGGTGATCAGGTATTCCTCCATGTGTCACCCATTAGGGGCATGATGAGATTTGGGTAGAAGGCAAGCTCAGCCCCAGGTATATTGAGCCTTTTGAGATCCTTCAGACAGTTGGTGGTTTTCCTTATGAGTTGCCTTACCTCCTACATTTTCAGCTAATCACCTAGTTTTCCAAGTTTTGATGCTGCACTGGTATGTTCATGATGAGTCTCACGTGCTCCAATATGATTCAGTTGAGTTGGATGATCGTTTGTCCTTTATGGAGGAGCAAGTTGCTATCCTTACCTGAGATGTACGGTGGTTGCATTTGGGAGCCATTCCTATGGTAAAGGTCTGTTAGAGGCATCACCTAGTTGAGGAGGCTACTCGGGAGATCGAACAGGAGATGTGAGAGTAGTTTCCAGATTTGTTTGAGAATCAGGTACTTCTTGACTCTTAATTTCATGGATGAAAGTCCTTTTTAGTAGTGGATATTGTAATGGCCCTCCAAGTCATTTCTGTGAAAATGCCTTCTTTTCATCATTTAGAGCATTTCTATTGCAACCCCAAGTCATTTACGACTTGCTAGGACGGACAACTCGGTCACCTGGTCATTCGTTTGGTTTTTATGCAAGTTTTTATATTTTGGAGCTTTTGAAACTTGAACAATTGAATTCGGAATATCGAGTTTGGTCTAGAATAATCTTTCTTGGGGATCTCAGGGCTTCCTAGCTAATTTCAAGCCCCCTTGTGGATTTTGTCTTAAAATGGAGTTTTGGTGTAAGACCTACTTTTTCCGAGACAACCTCAGATGGATGTTTCGACGACTGCATTGAGTGTGAAATGTTGAATTTGGTGCGGTAGAATATTTCATTTGCACACATGGGGTTTCAAATGAATTCAGAGCATCCCGTCGGAGAATTCAGACTTGCCAAAATGAGCTGATGCAGTCCCAAATTTGACTTTACATTCACGGGCAGGGTCCGCATTGATGGAGATCAGTGGACATTGTCACCGTATTTGTAGGACCACCGCCGCATTCATGATGGGTTGGGGAATTTTCCTTAGTGATCACAGGGACCCCATTACATTCACCGGGCCATAGTCCTTACCCTTTACGTTCGTGGTGCCTCCACCATGTTCTTATTTTCTGAGCCTCTGCATTCTTGAGCCCTCCTGGTTGCTTTCACGTCGAACAATTTTGTTAG
>JAGDQO010000789.1:0-119805 GCA_018342035.1 Solanum appendiculatum
ATCTGTAGTGCCTGCATAAGAGCTAATAATTCGGTTAGAGTATTAGTACTATTTGGAATACCCTTCATAAAGCCAAGTATCCAATCTCCTCTATTATTACGTATAACTCCTCCAATACCCCCTACACCAGGATTACCTAAGGAAGAACCATCAGTAGTGAGTTTATAGTGTCCAGGTGATGGAGGTTCCCATTTTACGCTAATAGTCTGCTTAATAACAGAATCACTCTTAGCAATCAAAAGGACGTATTCAACAGCTTTTGCTATGGTATCATAAGAACTTATGGGTGCCTTCTTATGATTAAAGAGATTGCCATTCCTTGCTAACCAAATATGCCAAAAACAAAAAGGAATTAGTTCTTTCCAAGATAAGAAATTATTAAAAGAACTGTTCTTGATTAAATTCCAAGTGTTGCACCATTCACCAGGAGAAAAAATGATATTGTTGTTAGGAGTGGGATTAGAGCAACTCTGAATGATCATATTCCAGAAAGTTTTTACATTGCAGCAGTCAAAAAAAATATGATTGATGGTTTCATTTGCAATTCCGCAGAATGTGTAAGTAGGAGAGATATTCAATCCAATAGAATTAAGATGATGATTAGTAGGTAATCTATTGTGGTGGAGAAGCCAAAATGAAGAACTTGATCTTGTATGGAGCCTTAATCTTCCGGATCTACTTGAATTTATTGTTACTGTTGTGCTCAAATATGTTCTTGTTAGAGTCTAAGAGCTTGTAGGCAGATTTAGTTGTGAATAGACCATTCGAATTTAGACGCCACACAAGTTTATCATTAATAGAGCTCGTACTAGGAACATATGTATTTTGTATAGAAAAGATGAGAGATTGTTGTAAGGAGAAGGATAATTGATCAAAATTCCAAACACCATTGTTGAAAAGATCTTTGATCCTAATATTTTCCTCGTTATGACTTAAAAGACCTTGAATATAGTTTCTAATGTTATCATGGTTTGGTATCCAATGATCGTGCCAAAAGTTGACTGAATGACCATTATTAACGACCCAGAAGGTAGCAGTGCTCCATGTTTTCCATCCATTAAGGATACACTTCCATGTGTATGACGAATTAGTTATGTGTGATTTATTAGGAGACCCATACTTTGAGATAAGGACATTAGCCCATGGAGTTTTAGGGTTCTTAAAGAGCCTCCAAGCAAGGTTAGCATACAGAGCACTATTTTTTACTTCTGCTTTCTGCATGGCGAGCCCTCCTTCTTCTTTGGGTTTTGTAATGGTATCCCATCTCACAAGATGAAGCTTTTTTTTTTTGGTGTTGGTGGTACCCCAAACAAAGTTTCTCTGAAGCCTATTGATTTGTTTGGTTGTTTTGCGAGGACGACTAATTTATTGCATTATATGATTTGGTATGCTACTTAGGGAAGCTTTGGCAAGAGTGGTGCGATCAGCTATATTCAAAAATTTCGTCTTCCAACCAGCAAGTTTAGAGTTTAAATTATCAATAATAAATTGGAAATCACTGGGAGTAGGTCTTTTGTGAAAGATAGGAAAACGAAGATATTTCCCAAAGTTATCACTTGGTTGGATTGATAAAATGGATGAGAGGTTGTAGATAACATCTGGCTTGCAATTAGAACTAAAAATTACTTTGGACTTGGCAAGATTAATATTTTGGCCAGTAGACTGATTAAAGTCCATAAGAGTATTTGATATTGTATGACAATTTTTGGTGTTCGCTCTTGCCATAAGTGTAAGGTCATCTGCAAAAAAGAGGTGTGATAGTTTTGACCCGCTTCTACTTAATTTTATTGGAAACCAATTACTACAATGTACTTGTTGGTCGATGCTTCTAGAGAGTCTTTCCATACAAAGAATAAAGATGAAGGGGGACATAGGATCCCCTTGTCGTATTCCTCTGGAGAGGCTAAAAAAATCAGTGCTCGAACCATTAATTAAAATGGAGATAGAGCTAGTGCTAATGCAAGATAGAATAAGCTTGATCATATTGTCAGGAAAATTAAAGAAGATAAGTGTGTCCCTTATGAATGACCATTCTAGACGGTCGAATGCTTTTTCTAAATCAATCTTAAGGATCATGTTGGCATTCCTGCCCTTCATTTTTTAAAATGGTTGATGACTTCCTGTACAATAATGGCATTATCAGCTGCCCTTCTATTTTTTAGGAAGCTGGCTTGATTAGGAGTAATATTTTTGTCTAGCATAGGCTTGATACGGTTGACGATAATTTTTGTAACTATCTTATACATTGTGTTACAAAGCCCAATAGGTCTAAAAATTTTCATGTTGGAGGCATTGGGGCACTTTGGGATCAAACAAAGATATGTTTTGTTCATATTTGGGCTAATAGCATTGCGTTCAAACACCTCTTGACAGTAACTAATGACAGAATTCCCAACAATATGCCAATATTTCTGGTAAAAGAATGGGTGTAAACCATCCGAGCCAGGGGCTTTATAGGGCTTGAAAGATTTAATAGCGAGTACAATTTCAGAATTCTTAAGTGGGCCTGGAGATGGTTGTAGTCGTCAGGAGTAAGGATGTTTGGCTCCCTAGTACTATCGGCAACCTTCCGTTTAGAAGCTAGATGGCTAGAGGTGAAAGCATTCTTAAAATAAGAGATAATATTGCATCTAATTATATTTTGATCGTATATCCAATTTCCTCCTTCATCCTTCAAACACAATATCCTATTTCTTCTTCTTCTTCTATTAAGTGTAGATGTATGGAAAACCGAGTATTCGCATCTCCTTCACTGACCATATTAATCCTCGATTTCATTTTCCAAAAGTCCTCCTCTAGTCTTAGAATTTCGTTGAGTTCTCTATTGAGGTCAGTCTCTAAGTTATGTAGGTACTCGCTGAAGGGATAGTTTCTAGAAGATTGAGTACCTGCAAGTCGTGCAAGAGTCTATGAAAAATATTTCCAAACACGTGTTTATTCCAGTGACCAATTACTTGGTAGAATTCTTTTGCGGCTCTATCTAAGGTAGCGTTGTCCTTCCAACTATTTTTAACAATATCAATAAACTCTGGGTGTTGGCACCACATCTTTTCAAATCTGATGGTTTGGTTGCCTAGTTCCCATAATCTCGGAATAGAGTGATAAGCACAGGTGAATGGTTTGAAAGAGTGCGGGGCAGGTTAGTAACACTAGAATCGGGATACATGTTAATCCAAGCGTCATTGGCAAAACATCTATCTAACCTTTCAAGTATAAGAGCATTTCTATGTCTATATCTTTTATTGGTCCAAGTAAATTTACTTCCTTTAAATCCTAAATCCACTAGCTTACAATGGTTCAAGCAGTCCCAAAAACAACTACTACGGGCATTATTAATATTGTTGCCCCCAAACTTGTCAGAGGCTCTCAAAATATCATTAAAATCACCCGCAACAAACCAACTACCATTGTAAGTGTTAGAGATCATTTTGAGATTATTCCACATAATCTTCCTATTTTCAAAGATAGTACTGGCATAAATTGCACTAAATAGCCATGGGGTAGGATTAGAATATTCATGTATTCTCACATGAATCTCCTGAGTTGTGGTTGTAATTTTCTCAACTGTAAGTAGGTCATCAATCCACATCATAACCCTGCCCCCAGAGCGTCCTATGGCGGTGACCTCTAGGTAATTGGTAAAGCTCAAGTTTTCTACTAGGTCTTTGTGATCATGCATTTTGGTTTCCAATAACACGACTAATTTTGGTTTATGAATTACCAACAGTAATTTAAAATGAATTTTGAACTCTCTCTTGTTAGCCCCCCTAACATTCCAGACAATGTAATTCATAAGTTAGGGTCGGGTGGGTTAGCGATTCTTCCATGTAATGGAAGCTGTGAGTCAACTATAGTTTTAAGACTCGATCCTAACTCCGCAGGGATGATCTGGGAGTTCATAATATCCAAGGTAGGTTCATTGATATGATCAAAGCATACTTTTTTCCTTGCTTCCTCGTAACGTTTAGGTTGATTAGAGCCATTTGATTTTCTTGCTCTCTGATTTCCCCCCAATGTTTATCCTTAGTTATAGAGTCGCTATTCGTGTAGTTGTTGGTGATAGAGTTTCCAGTGATATTCCGCTTAGTTGATCTTCTGTTGTTAGAACCAGTAATATTTTGGGCACTATGGTGATTTGTGGATTTAAAAAGAAAAGTGTAATTACTTGGAGAATCGAAATTTGAAAATGATTGAAGTGACTGATCAACTCGCACTATCCCATTAGGTTGTGAGTTGGTCGTATGATTATGAAGAAGATAAAGTTCATTCGATGGGGTATTTAAGGAAGGTTTCTCCTCCTCCGGAATTTTTGGTTTTGGGCGTCTAATTATGGTCTTACTTGGATTGTTTTGGCAACCTAGTAAAAGTTTTCTATCATTAATATTAGTAGAAGTTCCAAGTTTGAATTCTAGATTAAAACTTGGAGACAAAAACTTTTTGTCTTTATTGTTGGAGTGCTCACATTCTGCTAGTACACTGGAATTAAGTGGAGATTGTGTTGAAAGATCTTCGGTGACTGGAAGCTGTTTGAGATTAGATGTACTAGGGACTTCTAACAAAGGAAGGTCTATGTAGATACTAGATATTGGAATATGAGTGTTATGTAAGATGTCTGATCTTGTGAAATGGTTCCAAGGAATATAGGAGTTACTTGTTGGTACGTTACTTACTACTTTTGGAGCTGAGGTTGATGAGTAAAATCAGTAGTAGGAAATTGTTTTGACAGGTCCAGAGTTGTATTACAAGTTTCAGAGGCGGTGGAAATATGAGTGGTTACAAGCGCCTTCAACGAGGTTCGGGTGGAAATTTTTTATTTTGAGCGAGGTACAACCAACAAAACTTGTATGAGGTTCCACTAACTTTTTGACATGTGTATTGTGGGGCCCAAGCTGTTAGTTAAAGCGGTGAATGAGACCAAAAGAAGAGAGAATGTAAAGTTTGAGTGGGAATTGCAAGAAAATATTGTGGTCCGCGTCAAATTCAATTAAATAAACTAAAATGGTGTATTGAAGTGGAAAAGTGCACAATAAAAAAAGTAATGAAGGGAATAAGAAGTCATATTATCAGCTGACCAATATTTTTATTTTTTGTTTTATATTCATATTTATTTAACGTGTTGAGTTGATGATCTATTAAAAAAATATTATTTCTATATTAAAAGATAAAATAAAATTTGTATACACTCTATTTTCTTCAAACTCGCATTACTTTTAAAAATAGTTCTATATTATAAGATAAAATAAGATTTGTGTATATTCTATTGTCTTCAAACTCGCGTTACTTTTAAAAATGGATATTTGGTATATGAACTGAGAAAAAGACTTGAAATATAACAAAGGGAAAATTTTAAAAAGTATCTTATGTTATAACGAGTATATTATTAGAGTATTGCTTTTATCTTAATGATGTTAGATGAATAACAACATTATATAGTACGAATTTCATTTTAATTTGGAGCAAATCAGTCAAATTTCTACATATTATACTTCTATTAAATCGTATAAAATTTGTATTAAATTTATTGAATACGTTTTTGTACTAATTTTTTTTCTAGGAATAGTAAATTAATGAAACTTTAATCTGGGCATTGATATCTTATTTGACACTTTTATTAAAATAGATTTTAATTAGTAAATTTCAATATATGTATCAAATGACTTCTTATTCCCTTCATTACTTTTTTACTGTGCACTTCTCCACTTTCAATACACCACTTTAAGTTATTTAATTGAATTTGATGTAGACCCCACAATTTTCTTTCACTTTCCACTTAAACTTTACATTCTCTCTTTCATTTACCGCTTTAAAGGATAATTTGGGCCCCCACAAAACACATGTCAAAAAGTTAGTGGAGGCTCATACAAGTTTTGTTTGTTGGTTGTACCTCGCTCGAAATGAAATTTCTCGGTTGGGGAGGGGTTAGTTGGTGTCTGATTATGAAGGGAAGAGTCGTTTTCCTGTAGCTGCGTAGTTGTGTTGGACAAGTTTCCAATTGTATTTTGTAGGGGTTGTAAAATCTCTAGGCTACTGTTAGCAGGGTAGGTTATTAAGAAAAATAGGTTTGTGGCTATTATGGATGACGTCACCAACTTCACTGTTGCCCTGTGATGGAGTCTCAGCGTGCTTCATGGCCTGCTTGTAATACATAGTATCAAATATAATTATTTTGTGATTTTTGCATTTATTAGTAAAAAGGAGTTGAAACATAACATGCCCTTTGTTCTTTTTGGGTCTAGTAAATAGTATTAATTGTAACACACAATAATATCAACTATTCCTCCCTTAAATAGTTGCATTAAGATCTATACAACGTCTAATCTTTACTAGTATAACAAATTTCTAAGTACTTAATTATGTCACCAAACGAACTACAGTATGTTACTGATTCAGATGTATACTACATCCCAAATCTGCATCATTTAGCTAAGTCAACATTAAAATGGCGACTAAAAACCAAATTTCTAATAGATGATAGCTACATTACGAATATGGTCTTTATTCAAAGTGAACTATAAATAAGTTATGACGCTAACAACATCAAATACCACAACATTGCATATTGAATACTTAAGTAGAAACGAATCAGGAGAGTGAAAACTACAGTATAATCCAGTTATACAAGGAGTTGCAAACAGTTTTGTCAGCAACAAGGTAGGTTTTCCATCGAAGAGAGAAAGTTGCATGTTGAATAAATGGAAGCAGCAGCAGCCCTAACAGCTAAATCCGTTTCAGAGCTCTCGGCTTTCTCTAGTCTGTACAATAACATAAGCTTCATTATGTGAAGAAAAAATCAACAACTTTATGCCAAGGAAATGCACAATGGGAAGAATAATAAATGAAGACAAGCATATGCTCTGGCCAATGAATATTTAACTTCAATTAGATGTTCTTGTAGCACTGCCAACTGAAATACTTGTCAGCATAGCCTTGATAAGTACAAACATGTGTAATGCCTGTAACAGTATGCTCAAATTTGAATGGTGTAAGTTCTACTTATTACATTAAGTTTTCTTTCTACTCAAGTATGCAAAATGCATTTGAAGTCTTAGGGCCTGTTTGGAAAGCCCACCATGTAATTGGGATTTGGTGTAATTACACTCTTTGGCATGTTTGGTAGACCAAGTAATTACTTGGCAAGAGAGGAATTGGGTGTCATTGAAGGGTGGTAATTACACTCCTCAATTCCCAAGGGAGGGTTAGGAATTGGTGTAATTACATGAAACTTTTTACATTATTTTCTCCCTTTTATTTATATTTGAACTTTTTGTTTTAATTTATTTTTTATTTCTATTATTTTTTTTGAAAATTTTTTTTTGTTATTCTAATATTTTCTAAAAATATATATTTTTAAATTTTTATTATTTATATTTCATTTCCTTCTCATTCTCAAACTTTTACTTTTTCATGTGATTCCATTCAATTTTTCTTATTATCTATTTATTTATTCTATTTTTCCTCATTAGCATAATTTTGTTAGTATTCTAATTTTTAAATTAAGGAGGAATTCATTGTTGAATAAGGCTATAGACTTACGTTTTTCTTTTCTTTTAAATCATATTTATAACGTTATGTTTAAATTTGACATAAGAGTATTATGTTAAATTTTTTTGTTTTGAATTTAGAACTTATGTTATATTTTCAGTTTCATTTGTTTGACTAGTATTTACTTGATATTTAATATTGCAAGTCATTTATTTTTTAGTTAGACTTGATAGACTATCAAACATGCATTTCATGATGTTCATAGAAATCTTGTACTTTTAGTTTTTATGATTAATTCAATTGAAATATACTAATTTGAAAAATATAAATCAATTTTTTTTTCATAATATTAGTTAAGAACATATGTTTATTAATTAATATATTTTCAAAAAACAATATATATCTTAAATATTTAATTTAATAACATTTATAAAGTCTCTTATTTGTCTAATATAAATTTTAAATAATTAACTTTTGTTTTTAAAATTTAATATAATCTTATGATTGCAAGTGTGCATCCAAACAGTACATGTGTAATTACTACCCTAGTAATTACACCAATTCCAATTACCAGGTGACTTTCCAAACAGACCCTTAGGAGCCGTTTGGTTACTGGTTAGAGTTATGCAGGTATTAGTTATGCAGGGTTTAGTTATGCAGGTATTAGTTATGCAGGGTTTAGTTATGCAGGTATTGGTTATGCAGATATTAGTTATGCAGGGTTTAGTTATGCAGGTATTAATTATGCATGGTTTAGTTATGCAAGGTTTAATTATATAGGTATTAGTTATACATGATTTAGTTATGTACAAATTACAATACAGTAAACTAATTTTTATTTCTTAATTCCAAAAATGTTTAGCGAGCTAATATTTATTATATCCATTAAAATAAACAACTATCTTAATAACACATTAAAATTTAAATAAATAACTATAGCTAAAAACACTAAAGTAAATAACAAATAACTAAAAGCAGTTAAGTAATTTGTATTGAATAGGATAAGTAATTAAGTAAATAAGAAATAACTAAAAATATTATAATACATGTATTGGCCGTACGTTGCAAAGAAACTAAGTAAAGAACTAATTACAATTAACCGGCACTATCTTATCGCCAAAGAAAATAATTAATAAAAAATAAAGCAAAGAAACTAAGTAAAGAACTAATTACAATTAACCGGCACTATCTTATCGCCAAAGAAAATAATTAATAAAAAATAAAGCAAAGAAACTAAAAATAATTAAGCAACTATCAAGACAAAAATAAATAGTAACTTTTTTAAAAGCACACATAATTAAAAAATTTAAAAGTTAATTAATAAGGGTAAATATGTAAATATATTATTTAATCCATGTATAACTAATACCCACATAACTTATTCCACCTTCTACCCTGCATAAAATTATACATAGATTTCCTCATAAGTTATGTAAGTATTAATTATGTGGATTCACTAAAACACAACCAAACATTGTATAAAACTAATGCAGGAATAATTTTTATACAACATTTTAAATCTACCAACCAAACACCGTATAAAATTAATACATAAATAACTTTTATACAATATTTAAAAACCTATCAACTAGGGGTGGGCATTCGGTTCTTCGGTTTGGTTTTCTTAAATTTTGGTTCGGTGTTCGGTTTTGAAAAAATGTGCACCAAATACCAAACCAAAATATTTCGGTTCGGTTCGGTTCGGTTTTTTAAACTTCGGTTCGGTTTAATTCGGTGTTTTTAAAACGATTTTTCGGTGCAAGCAAATAAAAAATAAAGTGAAAATTAAATTATCAAAACGTTTAACTAAAGATAAAAGTTGAAAATTCGAAATAATCAATTAACATATTTAATAGTTAAAGTTTCCAACAAAGAACTAAAGAAGTTTTTCTTTCTCTTTCCGATTTTTTGTTTCAACAAACACTCTTTGTAATAGCAGCCAACAATTAAAACCAAGAATTCAACACTTGAAATTTAAAAGTTAAAACAATACAAAGTTAAAAATGCCTTAATATTCAACTTCATTCAAATAAAAAACAATAGGAGTCACAACTCACAAACACAAGTTACCAAGTATATAATTAATAAAATTAAAATATTATTCTAAATTTAGTTAATAAAATTTCGGTTTTTCGGTGCACCGAATTTTTCTTACCCTGACACCGAATACCGAACCGAAAAACCGAAATTCCGAAAAAAAAACACCGAAACCGAACCGAAAAACCGACACCGAAAAACCGAATTAATTTGGTTCGGTTTTTCGGTTTTCGATATTTATGTGAGTATTAGTTATGTAGAATTACAAAAATATAACCAAACATTGTATAAAACTAACACAAGGATAACTTTTATTCTATTTACAAACCAAACATGGTATAAAAATTAATACATGAATAACCAAGTTATTCATGTATTAACTTTGCCCTTATCCAGTAACCAAACGGCCCCTTAATGTTCTATCAGTAGTACCAATTCACCAGTAAGTTTAAAATGTCAAAAAACTTGCAAGTTGGACAGCGCAAATAAGTGTTTCACGTCATATGAACACTTACCTGCAGTCATTTTGCAATAGCCCCAACTGATGCAAACCATGCGGAGCACCAAATTTCTGAAGACCCTGTTCACATTGCAGCTGCATTTGCCTTACTTGGTTCAGCCAACTTTCCTAAATTTACATAAAACAGACTAAGATGATAAATATCTTTTTGTGTAGGACAGGAAAGGAGGAATAAGGTAAACTAAAAAAAACACTGATAAGAAAATAGTATTTTGAAGGAAGAAATAAAAGACATACATACAAGTGATATATCTATCATATGCTTATTTGCAGATGCTTCGATAAGCAAATCATCTTTATCTATATCATGATGAAGCTGCGAAGATTTCAAGCAAACTATTGGACTGTACCTTTCAATAGAATTAAATGATGCGCTTATACTTCGCGTAAGAGAGCGTAATTACATAAACATGCTTCAATTTACACAAACTTGAACGAACATTACGTAAATAGAACCAATCATCAGCAATGCTCTAATTTTGATAAATACATTTAACATTGTTATTCAGACAGAATATCCTCAAGACTTGGACAAGCTTTCTGCAAAAAGGCAAAGCACAGAAGGAAGAGTAGCTTCTTTGGATGAATTTTCAACATTCATTTCTCAAACAATGTATAAATGACATTAAAGATTTTTAGCAGACTCACCAGTTGCCTTTCTTCTTCTGAAAGAGCTCCATCCATCTGATCAAACAATGCTGTCCATCTAGCACGATGTGCATGAGTAGTTGCATTGTCAAAATGACCAACAGAAGAGCTTTGTGTACCATATGAGCTGTTCTCTTGATTAGATGAGAATTCTTTGGAAAATAAGCAAGGGAATTCTGTTTGAATTACAGCCCGGACTCTCTTTTTACTACGCCGCAATGCTGCAAATATAGAAAGGAGTACATTATAATTTTGATTTAAATCAAATAAACTGCAACCTTAAGAGAATTTTTCTCTACCTGCAAGACGCCCTTTAATGTCTTGATGAAGCAATTCCAACCATTGTGAAGCTACATTAGCAGCTAGATGTAAAAAAAAAATACCTATATCAGTTGGATACTGTTGATAAAACATGATTTAGATGACAAACGGACCATTCCTTGAAGCTTACCGCTTGTGCAACTAGATTTCCAAGTGTCTGTTAATCTAAAATGCTAAACGCTCATCTCACAAGTTTTCGGAAGAACACTAGTCATATTAAGCGCATCATGTAATCCAAGAGAAACAAACAACATAAAAGAAGGAAGATATAAACCAACCTTTGATAGAAAGTGAATTAACACTTGCTAGGTTTGCTGATTCCTCATTAGATAATGAGCTCGCATTATCTGACGCAATGGTTGTGGATGATGACAATTTCAGTGCAAGTGCATCATCCTCAGTGCCTATATTAGGATTTGGATGATAAACCATCTTTCCAGTAACCCTGGTGTCAACCATGCATGAACCTCCATCTCCTCCTGTAAACACTGAGTTCAAAGAGATTGATTTATTCAGTGATGTTAGGTAACCATTTGTACACCTGCTTCCTGGCAGATCTTCAAGAACAGGGTTGAATCTGCTCACTCCTGGACCATCTATATTTTCCTGGTCTTTGTTTCTTTCACTATGGTCTTTCAATCCCCCCTTTGTTTGGTTGGAAGGAAGCTTGCTCCTACCATGGGCATTTTCACGCTTTTCAGATTTTACTAGGGCTTCTATAATGGAATGAACTTGCTTACTGTTCCTGACATGGTTTATGATCCCTGGGTTTAACCCATTGAGCAACCCACTCGGTGCAGCAATCTTTGCAAACCTGTCAACTCGTTCTTTCTTTGCAAGCTCCATCTTTTTCTTCATTCCATCACTCTTACTTTTCCTCCCTTGAGGCTTTGGCATGGGTGCACCTCCGTGAGTATGTGAAAGAAAACCATTTTGTTTCATCTCATTCCAGATTCTCATCGATTCATTCTCGTCCAATGGACCAACTGAACTTGCACACTCAAAATCATCCTTTGATTTCAAGTATGCGGAGTTCTTGCATGGATACAAAGATTCGTGATTAATAGAGCTAGAAACATCTTCTGCATTCAGATCTAAAGCAAACCCTTTTGACTTCATAGGGTCCCCCTCGTGACCATTGTCTTTCTTCCCCTGAGAGGCCAGTTTGTTGGTTTCTTCAACATGTGATGCAGTAGCATTGCTAGAAGCAACAATATTTGCATTCAGATCAATCAATCTAAGTGCAGGATCAGTGACCAGATTACCGGTTCCCATTTCAGTTTTTTCTGATAGAGCAAGATAAAAATATCATTACGTCAATTATTTTTGGCTTCGTTACCTTCACAAAGACTCAAATATTGACAAAATAGCGCCAAAGATATATCAAACATAGAGAACATAATGTCAGTAAACAAAAACACTGCACTAGAAAGTTTAAACAATTCTCTACATATCTATCGAACTACAGATCCAAAGTGCTTAAAGTTTTCAACTTTCAGTTCCTACCACTATAAATCATTCAAAATTTCACGATTCCTATCTGCAATTTAAAGTTGAAAGATAAAAAATTAGTAAAAAAAACTACCTTCTGTACGCAGAACAGATTCAAGATCCCTCATTTTCACTCTTTTGTGACAAAGTCCTGTTCTTTCTTCAACTCCCACTCGGCCCCTCTTCTCCCCAGCAATGACCTGAAACATCAGAGTTAATACACACCCAATAAAGAAAGCCAAGAAAGAACTGAAACAAGTCATAAACTAAAGTGCAAAATCCCTAACCTTTGTCCCAGTCCCAGATCCAGTTATCCCAATAGACTGATCAAGAACCCCACAATCCTCTTCCATAATTCGCAAAAAGAAAACTTTTTCAATTTAGGTCGAAGAATTTCACCCTCCGACCACCCTTTTCAACAACCCACAAAATTCAAATTCAAGACTGTAAATCTGAATTACTTAAACATACAAAGACCAAGAAAAATATTAAGATGGGTGTATTGAAAATTTTGAATTTGGTTGGTCTAGGGTTTCAAAGCCATGAGAGAAGAAGTAGTTTTTTTTGTAACTGGGGGTTAGGGGGGTAGGGGTGGGGGAAAAGGGAAATGAATAAGCAATTGTATGTGGAGGGATGAGAATTTGAATTTGCAGGAAGAGCGCGCCGTTAAGTAGCGTTACTTCACCGGTAAAGTTACAGAAGAAAGCGGAAGGAAGCACATGTAATTCTCTGAACAAATACTAAATTTGTTTTGGTTTACTTTTTTTCGGGTTTCAAATTCAAATGGAAAGGGTTGGAGCCTTGGAGGGACCAAAATCCAGATGGGAATATTGCCGCGCTGTACAATAAAAAGGCTACTTTACTATTTTCCATCCTATAGACATGGTTTTGAATTCGGAACAGCCCAAAAATCATTTCACATAATTATGGCATTTGTATTATGTATCAAATATATTTATATTCAATATCGACTTTATTTGTATTATGTATCAACTATATTTTGTATTATGTATCAGTTTTATTATGACAATTTGTATTCTGCTAATTGTATTCATTAATATAATGATATTTGATGTATAATATTGTATCAGTTGTAATTGTAATAAAACTTGATACAACGAATATAAAATGCATTCATCCTCTCTGTTAAACGTATTTTGTATCAATTGTATATCAACGAATGTAGGCGACTATTTTTGTTTGTATCAACTGTATTTGTATTTTGTATCAATTGTATTTGTGAAACAACTTGATACAAAGAATTCAACATGTATTCATCCTCTCTCGATCTCGCTCGCCTCTCATCTCATAATATGTAGTTAAATACAATAATTGTTTTTATACAATTGTATTCATTTTGATACATATCAGTTGTATAAATTGTATTCGTGATATAATCTGATACAACGAATACAACAAGTATTCAACCTCTCTCCTCCCTCTTTCTCTCAGGTCTCGCTTGCCTCTCTCCTCCCCCGAACATGTAGCTATAATTCGTAATTAAACAAAATATAGCTATAGATCACTAATTAAGCCTAAACTATTTTCATTTTTGAAAGTTTCCCTTTTGAATTTCATTTCATTTCCCCTTACACCAATGCACTCTCCTCACTTTTTTAGGTGTTTGTTTACACCTAAATTGGTGATTCAACGTAATAATTAAATTTGTGATAGGGAACCAAGGGCACAAAAGGAAGAAATCGCTCTCTAAAATTAAACATTAGACGATCAAAATCCTACAATTCTTCGTGAATTTCGTTATATGACTCTGATGAAGAAATAACAATTGCAATAACATGAGTATCTTTTATGTACACCTAACTATTTTATGTAGGAAGTATTATTTTCTATGGTCATTATTGATGGTAAAAACCTACAAGTTGATATGACTGCTAAGAATCAAATACGATCTAGTTGTGCTAGGATCAAGGCGAAGGTAGACTCACTAACCAAATTCCCTTAGAGAGTTATAGTGGGGATGAGGAAGAAGAATATTGGGAAAATTATTGAAAAGAGAAAGAAATCAAATATGACTATATGGCTAAATACTGTTAAAGATGCAAATTTCATGAACCTAATGGAAATGAGTGTTTTGTCATACACCCTGAATTATACCCAAAAGAAAAAGAGTCTAAAGAGAATTAGACGTAGAAAAAACAAGCAAGAAAACATAGAGAAGGAGGAGGATAAGGACAAAAGTAAGGATAAGAATGGGAACAAAGGGAAGCAGCGTAACACCCCAAAATTTCTAAGCTAAGATTTGAATAGTTTTTCATAGGTGTATAGGTTCGTACCATGTGATTCTAAATTATGCATAGGTGTTAAGGTCAATTTTTTAGAGTGAGAAGATTTTTGAAGATGAATTAAGGTCAGAAGAATCCTCTAGCACAAAGTTGAGTTAAAAGCTTCATCACCGATTGAGTTTTAGTGTAAGTTTTTACTTGGGTCCACTTCAAAAGAGCATATATCTTATAATATGAAGAGTTATATGTCCCTTGACACACCAAATTAAAGATCTTTATCTCTTCTTTCCAACTTTGTCGATTGCTCCTTAATCTGATTCTACAGTAAAAAGATATGATAATTTTAGTTTTGACTTACTGAAAAGGAGTTGCGAACCACCTGCGAGTCGCAAGTCCCAACCTGCGAAGCGCATGGGAAACACAAATCGAGAAAAAATAAGGGGCATATATTGGTTTGGCATGCGAACCACATACGTGCTGCAAGTCCCACTTGTCGAACGCATGTGAGACGCAGATAGAGCAAGGGAAACCCTTTTAAGTCTGTTTAAACCAAATTTTATTCACTTTTTGGCCATCTTTCAAGACCTACAAGTGGTTTTCTCTCCTCCTCTCATCTTTCTTCATCAAGGTAAGTTTTTCTCCACGGATTTCAAGATTTCCAACTCAAATCCCTTCATATATTTAAGGATCGTTAATAGAAATTTTAATCCTTGACCATAGGATTTTCAAGAAATGAATCCAAGAATTTCAAGTTATAGGGTTCTTCATTAAGATGTGTGGAGCGTGAAAGGTATGTAAGTGTCACAACCCAACCTACCAAGTCATGCGGACACCTATTTTAACACCTAGATAGGAGAACTCTTATACTCAAACTGGGACATTAAATGCGGAAGTGAAAAAAATATAAACTATTACCCTATTTAAAATATAGGAAAACTCTTAACTTAATTTAAAAAAAGTCCTTTGCAAAGAAATACATTGAACCCTCCCTAAGTAACTAGTCTAAATAGGTATAAGAGCTTCTACGAGAGTACAAAATTATGTAAAGAAATATGACACAGCTCTCATCGTAAGGAAAGAGGAGTAGAAGTTGTTGGCGATCATCTTCGCCTTTACCTAAGAAACATCAGTAGTCCTGCAACTAGACTATGCCAAGTGACATAACAAGAGTAGTATCAGTACAAACATCACGTACTGATAAGCATTATCGGTTGACCCAAATTCACCATATAATATCATACAAATAATCAAAGAAATATGAAATTTGGAGGTAAAATTAGGACCCCAATCCACTCAGTCACCCCCCTCATGACAAGTAATATTAGCTTGGAACTCATACGCTTTATCTCAAGTCACCCTACCTTCTTCCACTTCCAACTCCACTATCGAGGCCATTCCACCCTTCATAATCTAATCCTTCTATCACATAGAGATTTACCAATCTCTGTTAACCAGTTTACTATTCTGCCTCAAGCTCCCATGCTAACACCCTAGCCCTTAACCAATTTAATAAACCACCTGCAAAACTCTTACTAAACCACTTTGACTCAATCCTTCTTATCAAATATGTCCCAGACCATCCAGACTAACAAAACATCGCAAGCTAGTGAACAAGCCAGACTCCCAGTCAACATCTTGACTTAACAACATTCCAGTTATACAAAATATGAACTTGTAAACACTAATTAGTAAAACAGATAACATACAATTATAACCAGCGTCAGAAACATAACTCTGACTCTCAGTCCTCACCCATACTTAACATGCGCAAATTACATGATCCACAATATTACAACAAGTCATACCTGATTTATCTCTCCCTTCAAATAACCCAGACCTCCGAGAATTCCTAAAGCATCACTACGGTATTTAGTATTCAATCCTAGTCTACACAAGGACCACCCTTACATTTAAATACACCAATCTGGTCCATTAGGGACCAATATGTGATAAATATAACACAATAAAATAAATCTGGTTCACTCATGGAATCAAACATGTAAAAATCATGTCACGAAGAAGTACACCCAGTTCTCTCATGGAACCCATACACAAACTAGAAGAAGTACACCCAGTTCTCTCATGGAACCCATACACAAACTATTAGTGTACCAGGCGTGGTACCCATGCCAACTCATTAGTATGTACCGACGTGGTACCGGAGCCAATCATATATGGATATTCCTATACTAGGAGTAGTACCCGTGCCAACCGTTAGTATATACCAAATGTGGTATTCGAGCCAACCATGGAAGTATCCTACACCAAGTGCAGTACCCGTGCCAACCATTGGTCACACAATCACAATCATAATGAAATACAACACCCTTGTAAATACAAGTAAACAAAACACCTTCATTGCATGAGATTGTCAACAATGCATCATTTCACATTCAACCCTTATGTTTTCCCCAAACATGCATTTCACATATTTCACTATAGAGACAGTGAACAACACACATACATAAACTTGGAAAACAACAACTATCACCTACCCAAAATATTATTTCACGAATGATTCTTGATAATAATCTGATTACCCACAATCACCTTTCCTAAGATTGCACCCAGCAATCATCATAAGATCAACATTAACTAAGCAAATTCATCCTCAGCCTAAACCACAACTAACCACAAATTCAACCATTCATACTTGGTGCCCGAAGACCTATATATGCAATCTCCTGAGAATCTACAAGATATTATGTAAATAAAGACATGTCTAATTACTCAGTTAAAAAGGCCTAGCCTACTTGGATGCCAAGCAACTGCTGAAGAACTCTAAATACGAACTTCTGGCTCAGTGGGGGTGAATCCTAACGGATGTAGATCAAAATTTTGTGGGTTTTAACCTTTCTTGTGATGTAATCCTGCCCCTCCATTATTCCCGAGCTTAGAGTTGCTTAAGGGAATTTTAGAGTAACTCTCGTCTTTTTACCATTGAAGGAGAGGATGAAAAATAAAAGAATCCACAATTATGAGTTCTGCCCTCGCTAGCATGCCACTATAATGGCGCTGCCACGGTGGAAATATTCTCGCTATGGAGGGATGACATATGTCCGGATCAATTCTAATTTCTAATTTTTCATCGTGTACCCCAATTTTCAAAATGAAAACGTATTTCAAGAATTTTTTAGGCTCCGCACGAGGTGATTTTTGAATAACGATGGATCAGATCATTATAACAAGGCTTTCATAGTAAGAAACTCAGTTCTTTCTCACACCCTACATCTACCGTTTCAGTTAGTAAGAACAAAGTTAAGGGTTTTACCCCAAAACCTATGATTTTGAATTCTCTATAATTTCTATTGTTGATTCTTGATCCTATTATGGAAATTATTGTACTTCATGTCATTGCTGATCTTTGATTATGGTTCATGCTTATTCTACCACATTGACCCTTCCTAGCTAAAGTTATTTTGAAAAAATTATCATAGTATTTCATATGCATTGTTTTCATGAGAAAAGTAAGTTTCAAGATTTTCAAGAAGTATTTCAAGAAAAAAAATATTATTTTTAATCTCAAGAGCATTATTTCAAGAAAGAGTTCAAGAAAATATATTTAGTTTCAAGTACATTATTTCAGATTGAGTTTCTAGAAAGTATATTTTGTTACAAGTGCATATTTTCATAAAGAAAACATAGGCATTTTTTATTATAGAAAACATGTTCAGCTTTAAAGAAAACATATCACAACTTTGAAAAAGCATAGTCATTTTTTTCCAGAAAAGCATAGTTAGTTTTAAAGCAAGTTCAGTTCAGTTCAATTCTAAAGAACTATTTTGAGTAAGGACGCAAAGAAAGAGACTATCAGTTTTCTCGTAGAGTGGAATATTTTTCCCTAAAGTGAGACAACTTTAAAGTTATTGAGCACCAGTGCATGTTTTAGAAATAGTATCGAGAACCAAGTTAAGCTAGTATTCAGATAATCCAAACTCCAGAATTACACTGCAACGTATGACAGAATTGTACTGTTGATTCAAGTGACTCCTCCAAAAAATCCTTGGTAAGGGCTTAGAGATTGGATCGATTAGTTAAATTTGTCCTTTACCTTGACAAGGTATATGATGGCTCTAACAGTATAGGCAAGACATTATATCATCATGAGGCTCAAGTGATGGTCGTCAGTTAGAGAAATTCTCCAAGAAAAGTAAAGTTTTATTATTTTCAGTATTTGCTATTATTGTATATTTTCAGTCATAAAATTTGTTTGTTAAAGTACACGTGCATACATTACTATTCAATTGACTTTATTTTATTCTACTCTCAAATTTACTCTTTTAGGTCATCATTTTCAATCTTTAGCCAGTGGTTTCATTCAACTATTTTACATTTCATACATTCTATGTACTTACGCCATTTGACACTGCAACATTTTTTATACATATTCAGGCACTCACTATAGCAAGCGCAACATTATGATCACTTTCTTCCAACTTTGGTGAGACCTCTTTAGTTTTGGTGGGCTTCATTTTATCTAGAGTAGTAGTAGTTAGCATATGTTGTTAGAAGAGTATTTGGATAGTTTGGGGTTTTATCCCGGTAACCTATCTTCAGTATGTTAGAGGCTTCATAGATGAGTTAGTCAATTTATAGCTTTCATCGTTATTTTACAAACATATATATTGATTAGATTTTCACATCTTTAAATAAAGCTGTTGAGTTAGTTTTTTGAATTTATTGCATGCTCATCTTTTAAAAAACTTTTGCATATGTGTTATAATCCGAGAAAGAGACTTTCATTTCCAGTCTCCTATTTATTTATTTTATTTATTGAATTTTAGATTTTCTAAAAGGAAAAATAGTAGATTATCTCTTTTTCTAACAGATAAAGGAATCTAAAAATAAATATTCGATCGAACTGTCTTTTTTCCTTCGATCCGTGGAAAGATATACTCTGGGGTTTTCGATTTATTTATATGAAGTATGAAGGAAAGGGACCGTTTGGTTATAGCCTTCAGTGTGGTAATAAGCTAGGCCAAGGGTTTGCTTTGGATGAACAATAATTTTGAGTGTCGTCCACGCCAATGATATAGGCTCGGAGGATGACAAACTTGGTATCTGAGCACAAAATTCAAGTGTGTTAGTCTATGAAGTTATGTCTAGAAGAGTCTTGCTTATGAATGTGTTGTGCACCCCACTTATAATCATAAGGCTACAGGACATTTAGGAGATATTTCCTATTTTTTCATACTCTAGATTATACCATAGAGTTGTCACATAAGAAACTTTAGATCGTGCGTTGCTCAAATCCGTCTGACTACCCTTTATACTCAAGGTGGTAGAAATAGTAAAACTTATATCCTTATCGATGAGTTATTCTCAATAAATCATCAGAAAGTAAAGAGACTGCACAAGTGCTTTAGAGGAGCCTATTAGTGTATTTACGTTTATTGAATTGAAAGAATGCACCCTTATACATACGAATTGTGCATTTGTGCCAAAACAAGATGTGCTCTCAGAGTCCCCTTTTCTAAACCTTCTTTCAGATGACACCTTAAGGGGTAAATTATGTCTCTAAAATGCTTGGATAGTGTTGTCACCCGAGGGATTATGTGACTTGGGGCACTGTAAGACATAAGTAGTAGAATGATCCTAAAGCTAGAAAGATGAAGTTAGAAGAGTAAGAACCAAGTGAGGGAATAGTGGTTGATTGAGGCATGTAGCTAGAGTTATGTATTTATAAGGTAAGTAATGCGATGATAATTCTCTTAAAGTTATTTTTGTCTAATTACAAAAATATGACTTTGTGTGATAGACTAAAAATAAAAATGTGCTGCATAAATTGAGACGAAGACCGAGAGAGCTGGAATTACAGAGAAAATGAGACAGTGTCACGACTCCGAACCATCGTGAGTGGCATCCATACTAAACCACCTGGTAGGAGAACCAAAGTCTAACCCAGCAACAACCCAACACCAATTAACAGAAGCCAAATTCATCATAAATAAATAAAATAGTCTAGAATTAACTAAGGAATTAAGTCTCCATAACTCAACACAAACGTCTAAAAATAATAATGCAGAAATACCCCTAAGAACTGAAAGTTACCATACCAAAACTTCTAAAAACAATCAAACTGGGGATGCAACCCCGCAAGCTAAATATAAGGTCCAATAATAATGTCTTTGTGTAACTACCCATTAGGTCATTTTGAGTACTAGAACTATTTTGACTATTTCTGTAAATTTTAAATGGTGATTTTGAACTATTTATTTGATTACTGTGATTTAGTTGACGGGTATTTATTAAATAATTAATTTTTATTAGTTGGTGATTAATGTGTCAAGTCCATAATTTATTTAATACCGTAAGTCTGACCCATATATGAAAATAAGTTAGGGGGTTTATTAATTTTCAGTTATAACACAACCACACACCGCTTGACACAAAACCTTTCGGGATAACAAAGGCACGACCATCCTTTATCAGGTAAAACTTTAATACGTTTAATTCATGTATTGGTTGATGTCATATTATAATTAATATATTAATTAGATGGGGAAGAAGGGAAAAAGGGATATTGGCGAATTGCTACATATTGCTGCAGCTATATGTTGCTGCTGCATCATTCTGCCTGCAATCATTGGTAATGATTACCAAATGATTGAGGCATCAATTGGTTAGTGATGTTGGGAATTGGAATATATAAGTGTAGGCGTATGGCTGAAGTGCTTGCTGCCACTGGTTTTGTAATCCGTGGCTTCAATTTTAAACATTATAATTTTGTTATCATATTATTTACTAAATTTTGATATATTGAGATAGGTTTATTAAATATTAGGTGTATTTTATTATATGAATACCATTAAAGTTATGGGAATTTGAGGAATTGAGACTTAATCCTAAGTTTGAAATCTATGAAATATGAGACTTGATATATTACTTGGTATATAAAGATTTAGAAAATTGATTATAGATTTGAGTGAGTTTTTGAGTCAAGGCTAGATATATAGTAATATGGGTGTCTACAGACTCGTTTACTTATGAATATTGTATACTTGATAGATTGGAAACGTTCCGAGTCATTGAGGAAAGGAAAAAACATTGAGAAATTAGCTTGCTTGACTTCGGCTCTTTGGTGGAGGTAGGTTATGGTGTATTCTAGGTGATAGAGAGACTCTTAATAGTGATTGTTAGTCATTGAGTAATGCTATGAATTTTTTTATATACTTAATTGTTGTGGTTCGGATGATTCATGTGTTGTTGTGATTGGTCTGTAATCCCAAGACCGCGAAATCCATAATCTTGAACTTGTTCTACCAAAGTGATGCCTTGAATAAAGAAGGCTTGATGAAATATTATTAATGAAGTGGAAATAGATGATAAAGAATGATGAATCAACAATATATTGGATCGGGTGCCATGAGCCGACACAATATATTTGGATCGGATGCCACGAGCCGACATAATATTATTGGATCGGGTGTCATGTTCCGAAATGGTAACATTAAAGAAAAACATATTAAAATAACTTAATATACTCAATCTCAAAGAATCCATTTCCCAAAAGAACGTGGTGTGGAGGCCTGAGTCCTCATATGTGTTCTTGATTTTGTTGACTAATTACATACTTGCTTCATTATTGTTGTCACTTGTTCCTATTGTTTGTTGTTTGCCACATGCTAAGTGCTATAGTTGATTTCATATTATTACTTTATGCATATTAGTTTCTATTTTGATTCGGCCGATGATATCTATTAGTACATGTTGCCCAGTATTGACCCTTGCGTGTATTTTTTTCTTTAATTTCCGTTTGTAGAGTGCAGCGAGTATTGACCCTTGCGTGTATTTTTTTCTTTAATTTCCTTTTGTAGAGTGCAGGGAGTGTGCCAGCAGCTTCAACTCGCCCTCAGCTCTATCCAGTCGCCAGCACATCAGATTCTAGGGTGAGCTATTCTAATAGCTCGCGTTGGATTCTCTCAATCATGGAATGATGTCCTTAGTTTTTAGGCAAAACTATTTTATTTATCTATTCTAGTATTTTCGATAATCTCAGACTTGATATTTTGGGATTAGATGTCCTTGATGAGATGACTTTCAGGTTTTGGGAATAATATGTAATGGACTCTAATGAAATTTTGTTTCTTACATTAATAAGATTTGAGCTTCCGCATTCTTGTCATATTTCATAAATTGAATAACTAATATAAGTTGGGTTTGAATTCATTGGTTCGCCCACCTAGAAGGTTAAGTGTGGGTGCCACTCATGACTCGTTTTGGTCAATACAAACTTTGTATCAGAGCTTTAGGTTCAGTGATCTCATCACATAAGGACAAGTCTAGCAGAGTCTCGCGGAACGATATGGGGACACCTTTACTTTTCTTCGAGAGGCTATAGGACTTTAGGAAAACTCCATTCCTTCTTTCGTGCTATTACTTGAATTCAATTGGTATCTAAGTGATACAAATTGATATCTGACCTCTTTCACTCTATTTCACATATGGTCATAACTAGAGCAACAGAAGTGGCAATACCAACACCAACAACAGATGATGCGTCCTTGGAAATAGACATGTTTCACCGATAGACTACTGGGCCTGTAATGACTAGTGACCAACATGATCTTTTTATCAAGTTCTTAAAGTTGAAACCCCCGGTCTTCAAGAGTACTGAATCTGAAGATGCTTATGATTTCCTTGTTGATTGTCATGAGCTGCTTCATATGATGGATATGGTAGAGCGATTTGTTGTTGAGTTTATGATATATCAGTTCCAGGGAGACACCAAAATGTAGTGGTGGTCTCAGGTTGAATGCCGACCAACAAAGAAACTACCTATGACTTTGGTAACATTTTTTAACTTCTTCACGGAGAAGTATATCCCCTGGATTTTGAGGGATGGGAGGAGAGATAGGTTCTTGAATATAAAGCAAGGGAAGATGTTTGTTGCTGCCTATGAGGCCAAATTTTGTGCTCTATCTAGATATGCTACTCAACTTTGCTTCAGTTTGGAAGAGTGAATTTGTCACTTTGTGAAGAGATTGAGGTCAAATTTATAGATTTTATCTTTATAGGTGTGCTTCAGCAAAATCTTTTCAAGAAGTGATTGACTTTGTGATGGAGGTAGAGGGGGTGAAGCCAAATGGATTCGCCAAGGTGACAATGTTCAAAAAGTTTTGTTAGGGAGGCGAGTTTAATGTTTCTACTCTTGTTTTGGAGTCTGTGCTAGTTGAGAAAGTGTATAGGTCTTGCCTTGTGACTTTTGTGGGGAGTAGAACTTATGTAGATTTGATTATTTTGGATATGGTTGACTTTGATGTAATCCTGGATATGACTTGGCTCTCTCCAAATTTTTCTATCTTAGATTGCAATGCTAAGAATGTGACCTTCGCTAAGGCCAGGATAGATCTGTTGGCTGGGAGGGTAATTATATTCCCGCCCGAATTTGGATTATCATTTTTCTTTGCGCTAAGAGGTTGGTGAGTAAGGATTGTTCTGTCTTCTTGACACATCTCAGGGATGATAGTTTCGAAGTGCCTTCGATTGAGTCTGTCGTGATAGTGTGTGAGTTTGTGAAGGTTTTCCCTGTAGACCTACCCGGTATACTACCAGACATGGATATTGATTTTTGTATTGACCTAGAATCGAGACTTGCCCCATTTCAATTCCAACTTATAGAATGGCCCTGCTTGAGTTGAGGGAGTTGAAGGCCCAACTTCAGGCATTATTGGGTAAATGTTTTATAAGATCGAGTGCCTCTCCTTGGGGTGCTCCAGTTTTGTTCATAAAGAAGAAGGACGGTAGTTTTTGGATGTGTATAGACTACAAGCAGTTGAGCAAGATGACTATTAAGAACAAGTACCCCATTCCACGCATTGATGACTTGTTCGATTAGTTGCAAGGTGCTTGTGTCTTCTCTAAGATTGATTTGAGATCCAATTATCATAAATTGAAAATGCGAGCGTCGGATGTATCGAAGACTGCTTTTCGAACAAGGTATGGACATTATGAATTCTAAGTAATGTCTTTTGAGCTTACGAATGCCCCTACTGATTTCATGAGCCTGATGAACAAAATTTTTAAGCCATATCTGGATCTCTTTGTTATTGTATTTATTGATGATATATTGATCTACTCAAAGAGCAGGAAAGAACACGAAGAACATTTGAGAATTGTTTTGGGATTGTTAAGGGAGAAAAGGCGTTATGCCAAATTCTCCAAGTGTGTGTTCTTGCTCGATCCAGTGTCCTTCTTAGGGCACGTAGTTTCTTAAGGATGGAGTGATGGTGGATCCCCAGAAGATTGAAGCAGTGAATAGTGGGGCAAGACCCACTAATGTTTCAGAGGTAAGGAGTTTTGTTGGTTTAGCTAATTACTACCGTCGGTTCGTCAAAGGATTTTCTTCCATTGCTTCCCAGATGACCAATTTGACCAAGTAGAATATTCCATTTGTATGGTCAAATGAGTGTGAAGAGACTTTTCTCAAACTCAAGACCTTGTTGACTACTGCACCGATTCTTGCCTTACCTGTGGAAGGTAAGAATTTCATTATTTATTGTGATGCATCTTATTCTGGTTTAGGTGCAGTGCTAATGCAGGAGAGGAATGTAACTGCCTATGCTTCAAGGCAATTGAAAGTGTATGAATATAACTACCCCACTCATGATTTGGAGTTGGCTGTTGTTGTATTTGCGTTGAAGCAGTGGAGGCATTATCAATATGGGGTCAAGTGTGAAGTTTATACAGATCATCGCAGTTTACAATATGTGTTCACTCAGAAAGACTTAAATTTGAGGCAGAGGGGTGGATGGAGTTGCTAAAAGACTATGATGTTGCTATTCTTTATCACCCAGGAAAAGCTAATGTTGTGGTTGATGCCTTGAGTAGAAAAGTAGGCAGTTTAGCCCATTTGCAGGCTTCTAGACGTCCATTGTTTAGAGAGCTTCAAACTCTAGCTAATGACCTTATGAGGTTGTGATTAATGAGGAAGGTGTCTTGGGGATTAAGTGGCGGGTATGTGTGCCCCGTGTTGATGATTTGACTGAGACTATTCTTTTAGAGGCTCATAGTTCGAGGTATTCTATACATTCTGGTGCAACTAAGATGTATCTGATCTGAGACAACATTATTGGTGAAGTAGAATGAAGCGTGACATTGTTGATTTTGTTGCCCAATGTCTGAATTGTTAGCAGGTAAAGTACGAGCACCAGAGACCTTGAGGGACACTTCAGAGAATGCCCATTCCTGAATGGGAGTGGAAAGGATTGCAATGGACTTTGTGGTTGGTCTTCCAAAGACATTGGGTAAGTTTGATTCGATATTGGTAATTGTTGACATGTTAATTAAGTCTGCGCACTTTATTTCGGTCAATGTGACTTATAATGTAGAGAAGTTAGTCAAACTCTACATCTGCGAGACGGTTCGATTTTATAGAGTTCTAATTTCCATCATTTAGATAGAGATTCGTAGTGAACTTCTAACTTTTGAAGGACCTTACAGGTTGAGTTAGGTAATAGATTGAATCTCAGTACCTCATATTACCCTCAGACCAATGGGTAGTTTGAGCGAACAATTCAAGTACTGGAGGATATGCTCTGTGAGTGCGTGATAGATTTTAGTGGTCATTGAGATATGTTCTTACCCTTGGCAGAATTTTCGTACAATAATAGCTATCATTTGAGTATTGATATGAATCCATTTGAGGCATTGTATGGAAGGAGATGTAGGTCTCATATTGGTTGGTTTGATGCATTTAAGGTGAGACTTGGGGTACCGATCTTTTGAGAAAATCGTTAGAGAAGGTGAAATTCATTCAGGAGAAACTTTTAGCAGCACAGAGCAGGCAGAAAGAGTATGCAGATCGGAAGGTCAGGGACTTGGAGTTTATGGAGGGAGAGCAAGTGTTGCTGAAGGTTTCACCTATGAAGGGTGTGATGAGGTTTGGTAAGTGAGGTAAACTTAGTCCGAGGTATATTGAGCCGTTTGAAGTTTTTCGGCGTGTGGGAGAGGTGGCCTGTGAATTGGTTTTGCCTCCAAGGTTGTCAGGAGTGCACCTGGTGTTTCATGTGTCTATAATAAAGAAATATCATAGTGATGGGAACTACATTATTCGTTGGGATTCGATTCTGCTTGATGAGAATTTGTCTTATGAGGAGGAGCCTGTAGCTATCCTAGATAGGGAGGTCTGCAAGTTGAGGTCAAATGAGATTGCATCTGTGAAGGTCCAGTGGAAGAATCGTCAGGTTGAGGAGTCCGCTTGGGAGACTAAGGCTGATATGCACATAAGATATCCACAGCTTTTTGTCAATTCAGGTACCCTTTCTTACCCCCGCTTACTTTTGATTGTTCGAGGACGAACAATGGGTAAATTGGTATATGATGTAATGACCCATTAGGTCATTTTAAGTACTAGAACTATTTCAACTCTTCCCATAAATTTTAAATGGTGATTTCAATCTATTTATTTAACTACAGTGATTTAATTGAAGGGTATTAATTTATTAAATAATTAATTTTTTATTAATTGGTGGTTAATGAGTCAAATCCATAATTTAGTTAATACCCTAAGTCTGACTCATATATGAAAATAAGTTAGGGGATTTATTATTTTTTAGTCATAACACAACGACATGCCGCTTGACACAAAACCTTTCGGGATAACAAAGGCACAACCATCCTTTATCAGGTAAGACCTTAATACATTTAATTCATGTATTAGTTGATGTCATATTTTAATAGAAAAATGCACAAGCACCCTCCTAGACTATGATCGAAATCTCAAAAACACACTTAAACTTAATTAGAGTCTTATTACCCCCCTGAACTCATTTTTTTTCCATATTTTTGTGCACCGTTTGTGCTGACATGGCACCTTCAACCACCCAAGTTGGTTGTGTTTGTACACACTTGCGCTGCCATGTGTGTAAATATTATTTTTTGTTTTTTAAAAAAAATTAATTTTTAAATTTTTTTTAAAAAAAAAGATATTCTTATTTCCTTTATCTTGTATTTAAATTAAGTTAATACACTTTTTTTTTTACCTTGTATCAAAAAAATTTCTTTTACCTTCATTCATTGTTTTTTCTCTTTTATTTTTCTATTGATTTTATTTTCTTTGTCTTTCATTTTGATTTAATTTCAAATTTAATTCCAAATATCTTGTATTTAAAATAAGTTAATTTTGAACGGATATCAAAATAAGTGAGAAAAATCAAATAAAATATAAAAAAATTAAAACGTTAAAATTAAAGGACACTTTTAAATTATTTTTTAAAAAAATACACATAATTTTTTAAAAATAATTAAAAGTGAAAAGATGATAAATTAATTTTAAATAGTTTTAAAGTGACAAAGAAATAAAAATAAATATTTTACAAAGAAAGAAATAAAAATAATTAAATATATATAAGTTTTAATATCAATAAATATGTATACTAACTGATTATAAAGTCATCAATCAAAAAATGACATGTGTCCAATTTGTGCACTTATCACTTGCCTTCAAGAGAGTGTGCACACTCTCTATGCCATGTCAGTGGTGTATTTATTCCAATTTAAATTAGTCCAGGAGGTAATAGGACCCTAATTAAGTTTAGGTGTGTTTCTGAAATTTCGGTCATAGTATAAGGGGTACTTGTGCATTATCCATATTTTAATTAATATATTAATTATACGGGGAAGAAAGGAAAAGTGATATTGGCGAATTGCTTCATACGTTGCGGCTATATGTTGCTGCTGCAACATTCTGCCTGCAATCATTGGTAAGGATTACCAAATGATTGAGGCATCAATTGGTTAGTGATGTTGGGAATTGGAATATACAATGAGGCGTATGGTTGGGGTGCTGGCTGCCAGTAGTTTCGTAACCAGTAACTTCAATTTTAAACATTATAATTTTGTTATCATATTATAAACTATGTTTTGATATATTGAGATAGTAAGTAAATATTAGGTGTATTGTATTATATGAACACCGTTAAAGTTATGGGAATTGGAGGAATTGAGACTTAATCCTAAGTTTGAAATTTATGAAATATAAGACTTGATATATTAATTGGTATCAAGATTAAGAAAATTGATTATAGATTTGAGTGGATTTTTGAGTCAATGCTAGATATATAGTAATATGGGTGTCTACGGACTCATTTACTTATGAATATTGCATACTTGATAGATTGGAAATATTCAGAGACATTGAGGAAAGGAAAAACATTGAGAAATTAGCTTGCTTGACTTCGGCTCTTCTGTGGAGGTAGGTTATGATTTATTCTATATGATAGAGAGACTCTTAATAGTGATTGATAGTCATTGAGTAATGCTATGAAATTTTTATGTACTTAATTGTTATGGTTTGGATGATTCATGTGTTGTTGTGATTGGTCTGTAATCCCAAGACCGCAAAATCCATAATCTTGAACATGCTCTATCAAAGTGATGCCTTGAATAAAGAAGGCTTGATGAAATATTATTAATGAAGTGGAAAGGGATGAATGATGAATCAACGGTATATTTTGATCAGGTGCCACAAGACGACACAATATATTTGGATCGGGTGCCACCACCCGGCACGATATTATTGGATCAGGTGTCATGTTCCAACACGATAACATTAAAGGAAAACATACTAAAATAACTTAATATACTCAATCTCAAAGAACCCATTCTCCAAAAGAGCGTGGTGTGGAGGCCTGAGCGCTCATGTGTGTTCTTGATATTGTTGACTAATTACATACTTGCTTCATTACTATTGTCACTTGTTCCTGTTGTTTATTGCTTGCTACATGCTAAGTGCTATAGTTGATTTCATGTTATTACTTTATGCATATTAGTTTCTATTATGAGTCGGTCGATGATATCTATTTAGTACATATTGCTTTGTACTGACCCCTACGTGTATTCTTTTCTTCGTTTTCCTTTTGTGCAGTGCAGCGAGTGTGCCAGCGGCTTTGACTCTCCCTGAGCTCTAGCCAGTCTCCAGCACATCAGATTCCGGGGTGAGCTATTCTTCTAGCTCGCGTTAGACTCTCTCAGTTATGGCATGATGTCCTTAGTTTTCGAACAAAACTATTTTATTTATCTATTCTATTATTTTTTTGATACTCTCAGACTTGATATTTTGGGATTAGATGTCCTTGATGTGATGACTTTCAGGTTTTAGAAACAATATGTAATAGACTCTATTGAATTTTTATTTCTTACATTAATAAGATTTGACCGCCCGCATTATTTTCGTATTTCATAAGTTGAATAACTAATATAAGTTGGGTTTGAATTCGTTGGTTCACCCACCTAGAAGGTTAAGTTTGGGTGCCAATCATGACACGTTTCAGGTCGTGACGCTTTGTCGAAAAAGATGGACAAGCAAATAAGAAGAACTCATGGCAGCTCGAAAGATGTAGCTCGCCCTTGGATTCGGATTACGCTTCTCTCAACTAAGGTCTTGGTCAGCCGCTAGAAGATTTGATGCACTGAACAAGAAAAGGAACAAGTGCAGTATCAATATACAAACCACCGTGTACTGGTAGGATCACGCAGCCAGTCCAACATACGCATATAAACTGTTCATCGCTAAATAGCAATCACAAGGCAACATATAATATAGCAACAAATATCAGTCACACTTAGACTCTCAGTCACATGACATGAAAACCATAAAACATGAACTAACCAATGCATAACATTTCTCACATGATCAGAATGCAAATATCGATTCTCTCATGAAACTTTAAACCAAATGGTAGTATCATACCAGGCATTGTATCCGAGCCAACCAACAATAGTTTGTACCAGCATGGTACCCAAGCCAACAAACAATATCACATACCAACTTGGTACCCGATCCAACCAACAAGCACAATAAGCATTCATAATCACATTACACCATGACATGCATCAACACAAAGCACAATGAACAAGACTACTTGAACCCACAAGTTACAATCACAAGTTCATTTCACATGCTTCCTATCACACATTGCGCAATATGACACTACAAGCAATAAACATGCAAACATACATATCTCGGAAGCATGTAACCATAACCTACCTCAAATCAAGCCCCTTGAAAACTCTAAAGAGCTTGAGCATTTCCCTTGCGAAGTGTCTTGGCTTGTTCTTGGTCTAGAATAAACAATACAAACAACAATCAATTACAAATGACCTATTAATTTACCCGAATTAGTAACTAATCCCAACCCCGAAAAAAATGTGATCATCTTCCCCAACTTAGGGTTCCTTCCCACCATAAATTCATGCTCAAAACCCTTTCCCAATGTTAACCACCTAGTTTCTAAGGTTTAAGAAATAATTAAAAAGATCGGGGAGTCGAATTATTATCTTTACCGGTGATTTTCATGGGAAAACTAATGCATGCTGCCCAAAATCGCCCCTCTGCTTCAAGAACTCAAATTACAGAAAATAGGAGTTTTGGGTAGTTTTTTGCATAATATCACGATTCTCTCTCTATAGCGACATCAACCTCGCTATAGTGACACCGTTATAGCGACAACTTACCTCGCTATAGTGGTCTGAGAGTCACCGAAAAGCCGTCCGCTATAGCCATGTCGACGGATTTCCTACGGCTCTTCATTTGAAAATATGCCCTTTTTACAACACAAACTCTTCCCTTGATATCCCGACTCATACCTTTTACACCAAGTTAAATTTTGGGAGTTTTACTTACCCGAATTCAATTTCGAAAGGCCTTAAGGATTCCTTAATGTCTTGGATACAAGTATACATCAGTCAAATCTAAATAAATGACCCCATTCTTTCCTAGATGACCCTAGATCTCACCTAGCCCAAATCCCATCTAAGGCTGGCCTAGACAAGAATTTTCAAGTCACTAATACCCGAAAAGTTTTCTGATCCAAATTACTTCCCCATGGACCTATTCATAACGACCGGGTTAGGTCGCTACATACAGTACAGATTGTCCCAACAATGAAGAAAGAGAAAAAAAGGGAAAAGAATTAGAGAGAATGTACATGCAATATAACTTATTAGAGATTCCATTCTCTTGAATAATCCATGTGGATACTAACAAAAGGAAACTTCAATCTTCTTTTTTGCGAAACATAAATTTATATTTTGTATCATAATATCGTGCATGTTCTTCTGTAAGTCGTAACTATAATATACTTAGCAACATAGATTTGTCCAGAAGAAGAAAAGGAGTAGGAGGAGGACGAGGAAGAAGAAGACATAAATTGTAACGACCCTCTAAGTCGTTTTATGAATTTTAGCCATTTTTCTTATATTAACCCTTTTTAGTAGATTTTATATTAATTTAAGACCTGTGGGAATGAGTGACATGATTTTCAGATTAACTAAAAGATTATTTTGTTGTTAATAATAATAGAAAAAAAAGGAATAAAAAAATGGGCCAAGCCCAAAAAGGGAAAAAAAATAATAATAAACAAATAATAATAAAAAAAGAAAGATAAAGGGCAAATGCCCAATACAGAAACAAAAAGAAAAGGGAGAAAGGTGCAGCCCGAAGCAACGAAAGAAAAAAAATACGGAGGGAGAAAAGAAAAAGGGAAAAAAAGAGGAGGAAAATTGGAATTTCATCTCAAAGTGTGAAGGTAATGATTGTCGTCCTTTCCATTAAATTTTTATATCATTATGAATAGATTTTTAGGGTAGAAACATATATAATTTATACTGAATTAAGAAAATATAGGCCTAGGGTTCTTAGAACAAAATCTTGATTTGGTGGTCAAATAACGCTCCGTGTTAGCTGAAATTTTACAAGCGAGTTTGTTTTATCATGCGTAAACATAATCTGGAAAAAAAAAATCAAATTCGAATTTGATGGCCCGAGATGACTTTTTGACCTAATTTTGAGCCGAAACTAAATATAGTAATATGGGTATCATTAGATTCGTATTCTTATGAGGATTACATATTTGATAGATTGGAAATGCTTTGAAGCTTTACGAAAAAGAAAGGACGAAATCTTGAAGAATTTGTGGCACGTGTTTGACATTCGAGGTATGTTAAGACTTCCTAGACTTCGTTGAGGGACGTTTTTATTAAAGGGAAAGATTATTACTATAATATGATAGATTGTAATTCGAGAGTGCCAAATCATATGAGCATTAGCTGATGTATTAGTGACTTGGTTTATTTTGTGTGGTTGTGTTTCTTTATTGAGCCCATATATTTGTGATAATTGCGGTGACTATATGTCATAGAGACATTTGATTTATTGAGATGATTCATTATCCCCTTTTATTGATATCATATTGTGCACATGCATTGAATGAGATTGAGTATGAGTAAAGGTCTAACATGTGGAGATCGTCCGTACGAGGGATTGATTATCATTATAAGTTGGGCACGTAGAGATCATCCGTGCTGGGGATTGTGTGATTTTTATGTTAGTGCGTTGAGATCGTCCGCACAGACACGTGGAGATCGTCCGTGTCGGTATATGGACCTCGCGAGTCCTCCATGGATCATGAACTCTCGATGTATTTCCGAGGAGTATCATGTATATACGGTTGAGAGAGTACTTGGCATCTGAGGCATATAATTTCATGGTGTCACATTGCATTGCATTGCTACAATAACTCAAAAAGTCGCCACGAAATATATTCAATGGCGACTTTAAGGCCGTGGCAAGTAGTTCCATAGCTAAAAGTTTTTTGTGGCAACTTTATGATGTTGCCACAAAAGGATCCTACTGTGGCGATAAAATTTGCCACAGAAAGTAATCAAAGGCGCTGCAAAAAATAATCCACAAAATGACTTTCAAATAGTCGCCATAAAAGGATGACATTTAGCAGCGACTATACTCGCCACAGAACTATAAAACCGTTCAGTGGCAGCTCTCATCGCCACAATAGGCTTATATTTAGTGGCATCTTAGCTGCTACAAATACTAAAATGTTACTGTGGCAAAATTGTGTCGCCACTAAAACCTTTTTTTTCCAATTATAATACCCAAAATGCTAATAGATTTTCAATGGACCTAATTTTTTTCAATTACCTACTAATATTAATTACATCCAATATTATTCAACTAACACCAAAATATTTCTCAAAATCAAATATTATAAATAATTTTATTACAAAAGAGTCAAATGAAATACATACTACACAATACATATTGTTCATTGTCATTTACACCTATGATATGACTAAAAAATACATAAAGTGCCTTCAAACTCCTAAGTCTATGCCATATGCAACTGAATAACCTTGTACCTGCCATTAAGGTGAAAACAAGAATTGAAACATCTAACAAGTTACCTTCTTATACATTTAGACAAGAATATTTGGTTAGGTAAAAAAGGATGTTAGCAACTAATAAATATTTAAGGTTCACACCACAAATATTTTCTTCATAAGAAGATTCAATACAAAATCAAAGACTAAAAAAAAAACTAAATATAGGGCAGGGCATATTAACACTGCAAGTTTGCGTATTTCTCTACCTCTTGCAGAATTCCAGTAGATATAAAAGAGTGTTAAAAGGGTGTTTGTTTTGGTGCTATTGGTGTTGCTTGTTGTAGTGATGGTATGAGCATCAATGAGATATGAAACTAATATTTGTTGGTGGTTGTCTCTGGAATTTTTTGTTTAACTTTACTGTGATAAAATTTTATCATAAAAGAAACCATAGCATATTAAAGTACAAAATTCTCTCAGCTTACTCCATTAACTACATACTAACAAGTGATGGCATTATGTGATTAAGAAGACAAAATGAATTTTTAAAAATAACAACATTCTCTGAAAAGAAATTGGATGTAAATTTGGTCAGACCACACATTCAACAATTTTCAGCAAACAAGAGACTCCCTACATCAGATTGTTTAATTAAGATGATGCATGTTGTAGTAATTCAAATCATACTAAAAACAAACAGATGAGTTTTAACACTAAATGTCATTCTGCAAGCTAAATTATTTAACACAGATAATTCTTACACAATAGATTCCAACTCAGATATGTCGCTCATAAACTAACATTAGTATACACAAAGTGAGTAAAAGAAGAGAAGTAACAAGAATACCTTTGCAACACGACGCAGTAAAAGGCCAAGAAATTGGGAGCACTAGTCGGAGTAATGGCGAAGCCAATAAATAGTACTACAGATGTGGATGACACGACAGCTTCAAGAGATGGACTTAAGCTTTATATGCCTCTGCATTATTTGATTGTTATTCAAGAAACTTATCTCATGACTACTTCCATAAATAAATTCAACCTTATCATCATTCTCATGTCTTAAGGTCATTGAAATTAATCATAGTAATCAGAGCAAGGTAGCTGGCATGTATTGAGTGTTATTAGGAATGACCTTGAGAATCCAAGATTGTGATCCTATGCTACCAAGAGAAGAGCACTGCATTTTCTATTTTACTGAACTAGCGAATCAACCTAGTCACTGTCGAAGAGAACAAAGTGGCAGAGACTTCCGAGTGGCTATGAATTTGACAAGGATAAATAACATAAGAAAGTTTGCAATGTGATCATATTTTTCAGGGGCTCAACTTTAACTTCAAAAATTTTAGGTTAGGTTCTAAAGCTATACTAATCAATCAGTATTTGCTAAAATTATTCATCCTTTGAGATCTCCATAATCACAAACAAGAGAAGCATACACAACAAGAAACATGTTAGCACAAATACAATGGTTCTTCATGTTCAAATCTTCTTGTGGAAGAAGAACTTGAAGAATAAATTTTTAACTAAACATATTTTCTTTTTTTATAGTTAAGAGACATCTAACCAAGTAATATAAAGAAAATTCAAGGCTTGAGAAGAAGAATCATACATGTAAGATGCTTTATTGATGAAACAATGTTGTGTCAAACTAATGAATTAATAATTCTTGAAATATAATTGAATAGCAGAGTATACAAAATTAAGCGCCCAAAAAGATCCTAAACAGTGCTAGTAAAATGAAATCAACAAAATTTTTAAGTAGGGCAAGAGAAGTGAGACAATAATAAGATTTGAATAAGCGTCTTACACAAATGATGGATGAAAAGCTAAAAGAGGTGGTGACTGGTGAGAATAGAGGGTGATCAACTTTGACAAGTCTACGTACTATGCCAAGTTGTCAATATATAACTGTATGCACGTATATTTGCAATTAATTTTATCATGTTGCTTTGTCACATATATCTCTTTCAGAATATTATCCACAATCAGATAGTAGATTATATATAATGAATAACTAATTTTTCCTTCTAGTTTTCTAAAAAGTTATATTTTTTAAATAGGGTCTATCAGAAATAACCTCTTTGTACCTAATGGTAGGAGTATTGATATCATATTCAGCTCTAGAGTGAAATATGTAAATCATCTAGTCTTAGATGTAGAGCTAATGTAATCACAATCAATATAAAGACTACATGGTTCGACTCTCAAATTACTTACCTATACCAAAATATAGGCTTAACTTCCCTTAAAGGACAAATTTAAAGTCCCTACAGAAAATGGTCCAAACGAAATTGCCCTCACGTTTAAGAACACGGAAAGAATGGATGAGAATGAACTGTCTAATTTATACTTTAGTTAAGTTAAACAGTTATATAATGATAAGTAACACTAACAGTTAACAGCACAAAATTTTAATTGTAAAAGCAAAAAAATTCCAATTTTCAAGAATCAATAACCAAACTAGATTCCATAAAAAAGCACCTTCAAGAAAACTTAAGCCAAAGGTTCACATAACAAAACTCAAAGAATTAAAAGAGCAAACTTTTGTAAAATGAGAAATTAAAAAAAACTCAAACAAAGAACATAACAGGTAACAATTCCAATTTTCAACAAAAACATTAACACAATTACACAAACACAAACAACAACAGAACTATAAATGGAGTCTAGAGCGGGTAGAATGTATACAAATCTTACCTCTACCTTTGCATGTAGAGAGGCTATTTCCGATAGACCCTCGGCTTAATAAAGACATGAAAGTGATTTAACTCAAAAACCCCATTGCAGAACCAGCACAAAAAAGAAGGGAAATTTTTCCAAGGAACTATATAGCATTACAAAAGCAATAGCATATGGTAACACTAACAGTTAACATTTAACATCACGAAATTCATATTTTTTTAAAATTATTTACATAACCGTGGTGTCCAAGCCAGCTTTCGCACATCTCAATCAATTCCACGAATACCTCTCAAGCACTTCATTGACCAATAGGCCACAACACATTCATATTGAAAAAACAAAGAAAACCCCAATTTTCAAGAATCAATAACCAAACTGGATTCAACAAAAAGCATCAAACTTTTCAATAAAACTTAAGTCAATGATAGAGATAACAATACTACAAGATATAAAAAAGCAAACATTCTTGAAATAGGATATTAAAAACACTGAAAGAAAAGAGTAAAATACTCAAAGAGATGAAGATGAAGTAGAATACATGTGTAACTGAAGAAGAAGAAAGAGTTACAGGCAAAAAGATTTAACTTAGGAGTAGAACGCACTTCTAAATAAATTCCATATGTTCGAGCAAATCATTTGATGCAACCAAATCAAACTAATTAAACTACCAAATTGAGGGCTACACGTTAGTTACAACGAAAAATCAAAGAAAGGGCTACATATTAAACCCACTAGATAAAGGGTCACCGAAGCTACAACGACAAATCAAAGAAACACTTGCAAGAATAATGCTCAAAAAAAAGGAATCACACAGCAAAACATTGAGAAAAGGTACAGAATAGTAGGATAAACAAGAAATCACATTCAAAATACATCAACATCAAATTGGAAAAAAATAAAATACCAGAGGAGCAAATTGATTCATAGACTAGTTGAGATATACAAAAGCGAGATCAGATCTTCAACTACCATCTCTTGCTCAACACTTTTAACTTCGGCAGCTTGAAAATCCAGAGCTAGGACCGCACTCAGCCTTTCTATCTAGAACTAGAATCGGGTTTTCTCCTTTTGTGTTCCTTTTTATTTTAGAAAAGAACGTTCTTTCCCCATTTTTACTTTTAATTTGTAGACTTTTCTAATTAATAATAAAATGTTATAAAATAGAGAATATGGGCTTGTTTTTAAGAGAGAATAATTTGTGGGAGCTGGAAATGCTGGATAAAAAAAAATTGAAGAACTTAAACCAGAGATTAAATATATCTTTAATATTATTTTTTATTTTTATTAAGTAAATATGGATGAGGAAATTTTTTAAAAGCCACGCAATTTTTTTGAAATTATCAAACCAATTTCAGAATTTTTTTTAGTTGAATAAATATAGGTCTATTAATAAAAATGATAAATACGCATCATTTATTAGATGTGTATTTTCCCTTTAAATCCACCGTATAATTATATATATTTTTTGATATACTTGTATACATGTGTTTACATTTGAAATTACACGAAGTACTTATTTATCATAATAAAGAATCAATTGCAAACATCAAAATTTTCATAATTATAAATAAAACTTGAATATACATACAAAATCATATTGTTTTGTTCTAATTTATATAACATAGTACAAATCGAATCAATCTAAAAAAAATTGATCCTCATTTACTCATATGCCCTTTAAATATTTTAAAATGTTCATTTTTGTGACATAAAATATTTTCTAAATATATAAATTATTTCTCAAAAATCTTAAAGATTATATGTCTCAAAATTTGAACTATACCATATAAATTGGCATGGAGGAGATAATAAATATCAAAACAAAAGATTTAGTGGCGACATAAAAAGTTGTCACAAAGTACAACCTTCAGTGGCGACAATGTTGTCACAAATGATTTTTTTGTGGCGCCAAATTATAAGTCGCCACTAATACTTTCCTTAGTCTAATTTTATTGGGAAAATTAGTACATATTTGTGGCGACCCAAGCACAGTCACTACTAAATATGTTATTTTAAGTAGCAACTATTAAGGTTGCCACTAGACCTATAACATTTTGTGGCAACCTTTCCAGGCCGCCACAGAAACACTTTAGTTTGCGGCAACTTTATATGTCGCCACTAAAGGTCGTCACAAAAAATCATATTTCTTGTAGTGATGCTTCTCTTAACCTCTTCTCATTGGCTTATAAGAACGCTTCATATAACTCTTAAGGGGAAAAATAATGCTTACATCAGCCTATTTCCACATTGACGTCTCAACTATACTATTTAGGAACACATGAAAAATCATTAACTTAATTGGAACCTCGTCTGACTACATACGATCTCAGGTACACCTCTTAATGCTCTTGCTAATCTAATGACTTAGTCACACTACATTGCTCTCATCTAAGAGTCATAATCCCACACTTGTTCCAGTCACACTCATCAAAAGTAACACCTTAATTTCTAACCTAATTTATGTCAAACCTACTAGATCAAATATCGAAACTAACATCAACACCCTCGTATTGTCATCCTTTCATGGCACTCATCTCAAATTCAAGCTTAGTGTCTAGCACTAAACACGGACATCAATATAATTGCTTGTATATTATACTAACTTACAACTACTAGATAAACTTAAGAAATACTCACCCACTAAGATCTCATGACAAGTAGTCAATCTTTGTCTCTCAGTCTACCTAATTACATATTACTACCACACTTCCATTTCACAACTTGAATACCACTTACTCAGTCACTATACATCATTGCCTAATTAGTTCTATAATCCTCTAAATATCATGGGGCTCTCCTTTTAAAAAAAAATCATAGACCTAGCTTAAATCTATCGCATCACAAATACTCAACTCTTCTATTCAACATTTATACTTGGTCGATACTAATGTGTTAACACCTCATCATAACTTCTCTCTAGTTAAAGTATACTCTAACTCATCCATAGTAGTAACTCTTACTCTACCTTCTATCATGAAATCTACACCAGATCATCACTTCTTCGTCTACCCATAAGAAAAAACTTTTCATTAGTAACTTACTGGGTGCATGACTGCAACAACGTAATTTACCTCATCACTATCTCCCTTTCTTAGATTACTATGCCTCTACATGTATTCCTTTAACTCTCGGCACTTCTACTACTACTGGCTCATAACATCGTAACTCAAACTATCTTTTCGAGTGAAAATACTACCCAAGCTCTAAAACGCACTTCCTTATAAAGGTCTCAACTGAAACAAGGTTTACAAACGAGAGTTTGGGAGTACATCTCGCTTTTAGCTTGAACGCACGATTTATATGAGTAAGAGTGCATTCTTTCAACTTCAAACACTTAAGCTCACTCACGGGCTTCTATCAAGCCCCTGTGCAGTCTCATGACTATTCTGAATACTTTATCTAAGAGTAACTCATCGATAGAGATCTGGGCTTTGCTATTTCAACCACCTTGAGTATGATGAGTAGTCGAATGAATTTGAGAAACGCACGAGTATTAATAAGTTTCTTAGGTGACAACTCTATCGCACGATTCATAGTATGAAAGAAGGGAAATGTTTCTTAAATGTCTGTAGTCCCTCATTTATAGAAGTGGGGCCCTCACAGCCATAAATAAAACCCTACCTACACGGTTTCATAGACACCCTAAGACACTTGAACTCTGTGCTCTGATACCAAGTTTTTCACTCCCCGAGCCTACACCCTAGGCATGACTGGCACTCAGGAACCATTTATGATCCCCAAGCGAACCCTTGTCCTGACTACATGACTGACATGATTCTAAACAATATGTGGAAGCTTAAAATAGATGAACATTTAGACATTCATGAAAGTCTTAAAGTACTGCCTTGCAAATACTTAACATAAGTCATAAGTTAAATAACTATCTTGAGAAAGACAAAGGAAACATCAAAATCTGTCTTTCTATGAAGCCTCTAACAATGTAAGATAAATGTCGGGTTAAGACCCATGACACCTCCAATACTACTAAGATGAATGAAAATTGAGTCTCCCGGAAGCAATGGGGCCTCACCAAATATTGTCTGTGAATGAATAGTGATCTCAACGAAATGCCTGTTGATGATCCTGAGTACCTGTATCTGCATAATAATAAGATGTAGGTTGAATGACGTTAGTACATTGAATGTACTGGTAACTGATAGGGCTAGAGTAAGCAAATAACTGACTAGGATGACTGAAAACAACATATCTGGATCAATACCTGAATATGAAGTAAAAACCATTTAAGCTTGACAATAAGGTATGCAATGAAAGTAACATGAATGACTAAGAGCAACTCAATAGTATATCAATACATGAATAAGACATGAAAACTCAATAAAAGCAATATGAAAAATAACATACTTTACTTTTGGGGAGTTTCTCTAACTGACAACCATTACTATGAGGCTAGCAATGATACAACATTTCACCCATATTGCAAAGGCCATCCTATACCTTGCCGGGGGTATATGATGATATCGTGACTATGGATCCATCTAATAGTCCTTCTCAGAGGCAGTGAGGAGTCGCATGAAGAATCAATGCTATCCTATCCTACGCTGGCTACGTAGTTTTATGGGACTTCTGAGTCATAATAGACTCTTACCCAATTCGGTGTTCGATACTACTCCCAAAATAAAAAATATATACTTTATGCTCAATCAATCACCCTTTACAAAGAAAGGGACTATAACTTTACTTACTTTTTCACTTTACTCAATCACCCTTTACAATGAAAGGGACTATTACATTACTTTGCCTTTCAAAAACAACATATTCCTTCTTTTTCTCAATTGTCAAATAGTATATATGAAAACATTTGATTCTCTTTTCAAGGATTCTGTTCAAAACTTACACTTTTAAAACGTATGCTCATGAACTTATCTTTCAAGCCCAATAATTAGCATAAATATATATATATATATATATATAAATAACTTTTGAAGCTCTTAAGTTTTTATGAAATAGAACCTTTAAACTTTCCTCTTTTCTTACATTAATTTGGAATGTAAATGAAGACATGTGAGGAGGACATGTAGGATCTCTCAAGGATTAATGGAACCTTTAAGAGTTCATATTAAGACGAGAGTGAAGATACGATTTGAAAGAACACATACGAGATGAAGAACGGAGAAGAAAAAGGTGTGGCGACCCTAGGGCATTGCAGACGCGCTGCCCCAGGCCTCAAACTTCATAGGCTGGTTTCAGGCGCACTGCAAGCGCACCGCCCCAGGCCTCCTGGCGCAATGGTGGGGCATTTCCCCAGCCCCGAACCCAGAAATTCGATGAATTTTCTTACTCAATTCCGTGTCCTAATTCATCTAGAATCGATTGGTTTCTTCCAAACTCTCTTTGATTCACAAACCCAACATGAAACTATCAAAAATCCCAGTCAAATTCTATCAATAAATACCACTCATTCGCAAAACCCTCACCTCAAGAACGCAAAACCTCCATTGATAAAGAATGAAGCTTAAAACTCAAGAACTCTTCAAGAACATTTACATAAACGATTTTATGGGTGAATTATCGAAAGAATTACATGATTGGCGTGAGGAAGAACAAATCCATCACTATGGGAAGCCTCACATACCTTGAAAGAACGATTGTTCTTGGTGAATTTCCTCAACCCTTGAATGAACGCTTGAAAACCCTCTTTCCCCCTTTTTGAAACTTCGCTCTAAAACCCTAAGTGTTTAGGAATATGAAAAATAACTTAGCATCTGATTAGACCCCTAAATTGGGTGAATAAAACGTGGGTCGGACTATTTGGGTAAGGAAAAGACCAAAATACCCTTTTTTTAAACGGATGAAAATCCATAACTAGAGAGGCTGCACTCAAACGGTTATAACTTTTTACTTCGAGCTTCAAATGGAGCAAACTTGGTAGCTTGGAAAGAGGACTCCAAGACCTTCGATTTGATAGCTCATGGGCCACCTAATTCCTTATGTGCTAGAAGATATGGTCGTTTGAAGTTGACTCAAGTAAAATCTCCTATTGAAACTCAATCGGTAGGAAAGCTTTCTACTCAACTTTGTGTTAGGGGATTCTAGTGACCTTAATTTATATTCAATTTCATCTCCACAGTAAAGAATTGACCTTAGAATCTAAGAAAATTAAGAGTCACTCGGTACAACCTTATACACAATTCACGAATGGTTCAGTCTTAACTTAGAATTTTTTTTTCTAGGGTTTTACATAAATTATAAATAACATTAATTAAACAATAAATAATATAATCAAAATAATATTTTAAGTCAATAACTAAACCTATATTGAGATAGAAATTGAATGCTAGGATAATTATTTGCTTGTTTATAATAAATGTTTGAATTTATTTATTTTATGTGTGACCCAATTAATGTAAAGTTGGTAACTAATGTCTAATGAAAAACAAATTTCATATGTTAGATTGGTTATTTGATGGACGGTCAAGATTAAATCTCAACCTCTATAAATTGGTCATCCCACACCACTCACTAGGGTTATCATATAGTTCTCTAAAAACTTTTCCGCCACTGACAATTGTGATAACATAAGGTTAGAACAAGGAGGTGCCCCGATAATGTCTTCAGGTATGTTTCTATAACGTCTCTCTATAAATCACCTTGTTTCAAATCCTAACGTGCATTATGTTTATGTTTACAATAAATTTTTAAGGTAAAATATTATAGATATGAGTGTATTTTGTAGGTTCTATATTACCTTTTTCATGGCATCATCATTTTTGAATGCATTGTCGAAAATCATTAAAGTTCTTAAAATTTATCAAATATGTGAGGACTAAAAAATTTGTAAAACTTCGAATAGAAATGACAAGAAAATTATGTGAAGACTACAAAAATTGGATATCCTTCCTTATATATAGTAGTAATTAAAAAAGATTATTTTCAAAAGTTGCAATTCTAATCCACCTCGTGACTGGTAAAAAATCACACTTCATTTTATAAAAAATGATTATTTTTTAATGAGCATCAAATAATGTAACTTAGCAACTAATGGAGTGAATGAAAAACATTTTCTAATTTTTTCGGCTAGAGAGTAGAATATACCTTTTAAGAAAATAGTTTCTAAGCCGGAAAGCAATTTCGGTAATCGATTTAGGACCCAACCCCGACTCCAAACTAGAACACGATGCTATGATCGATTTGGGATCCGACCCAGACACCTGACCCAGGACCTGACCCCGACTCTCATTTAAGGACCCAAAATTCGAACTAAACCTGATTCTGACCTTGACACCCGAACTAGGACACAACCCCAACACCCGACCTGGGCTCTGACCTCGACACCCTAACACGGGAACCAACACCCAAACTGTGACCCCACATCTTAACTGGGATTCGACGTCCAAATCCAGACCAGACCCCGACACCCGACGCGGGACCCAACTTTTGAACTGGGAACTAATACTGATAGTTGATGCGGGAGCCGATCTCGATTCCCGACTTCAGACCTAGGACCCAATTTTCAAGTAGGGACTTGACCCTGAATCCCGACCCGAGACCAAACATTTGAATCAGGTCTCGACCCCGACTCTCGACCAGAAAGTCGACTTTCAAATCGGGACCAGACCTTGACACCTAACTCAGGACCCAACTTTCAAATCGAAATACGATCTCGATGCTCAAATGGAGACCAGTATTTTGAATCAAAATATGACCCTGACACCCGACCCCGATGATCGATTCAAGATCCAACCCCAACTCTTGAATTAGGACCTGACTTTCAAATCACGACCCTACCCCAACACCTGACCATGGATTCGACCTTGACATCTAATTTGGGACCCAACATCTAAAATGGGACCAGACTTTTGAACCATGACCTGGCCCCCACCCTGAAACTCGATGAAAATCTGAACTTTCGAAGGGAGACCTAAACCCGATAGCCGACCCCAATGACTTATTCAAGATCCAACTTCTACTCTTAAATAGAGACCTGACTTCTAAATTGGGACCCTAGCCCAATACCCGACCTGAATTTAACCCTGATACCTTAACTCAAGACCTGACCTCTGAACTAAGACCTAACTTCCAAACTAGGACCCGATCCTGACCCTGTCACCTGATGCGGGACCTGACTTTCGAAGGAGGACCTAACTCCGATTCCTGACTCCCGACTTAGGACCTGATTTCCAAATCAGAACTTGACCCCGACATTAGGACCTGACTTTCAAAATGGGACCTGACCTCGACTCTTGTTTCAGGACCCAACATTTGAACCAATTTCGACCCCGACACTCGAACTGGGACACAACCCCAATACCCGACCTTGGATCCTACCCCAACACCCTAAAACATGACCTGGCACCCAAACTGTAACCCCACATCTGAACTGGACCCGACTTTTAAATCCAGACCTAACCATGACATCTAATGAGGGATCCAACTTTTGAAAGCGGATCAAACCCTGATAGTTGATCTGAGACCCAACCTTAATACTTGACCTGAGACCTGACCTCAACTCCCAACTCTGAACCTAGGACCCAATTTTCAAATAGGGACATGACCCCGACTCTCGACCCGAGACCCAACTTTTAAATTGAGATTTGACCCTGACTCTCGACCAGAAACCTGACTCTCGACCAGAAACCTGACTTCCAAATCTGGACCAAACCCTGACACCCAACTCAGGACCCAACTTTCGAACTAGAATCGACCTTGACACCCGACTCGAGACCTGTCTTTTGAATTTGAATATGGCCCCGACACTAGACCTCGATGACTGATTCAAGATCCAACCCCAGCTCTTGAATTAGGACCTGACTTCCAAATCATGATCCAACCTGGAAGCCTACCCCTATAACTTAAGACCCGAATCGAGATGCGACATCTGAATTGGGACATGAATTTCGAACCAGGACCTGACCTCGACACCTATTTGGACCTGATCTAGAACCTACTTTTTGAATCAGGATTTGACCTCGATACCCGACCTCGATACCTGATCTCGATGATTGATTTAAAATATGAATCCGACGCCTTACTTGGAACCTGATCTCAAATCTCGACCCAAAACCCGATTCTAACACTTGACTCGGATCACCACCCCAACACCCAACCCAGAATTCGACCTTGAATGCTTACCTAAGATTTGACACCCAAATCGAGAATCGACCTCGAGCTAATTTGGGACTCGAGAGTTGGGTCAAGGTCGTGAGTTGGGTCTCGAATTGAGAATAATGAGTCGGATTCCAATTTAGTATCGAGAATCGCTAATTGAGATTTGATTTAGGGTGGACAGTTGAGGTCAGGGGCGGAGCTATATGGATCTCAAAGGGTTCATCCGGACCCGTTTCGTCAAAATATTACATGGTATATATAGGATCGATATATTGATTTACGTGTATATATTTAATAATGAACCCTTTCAACATAAGCTAAAGGGTTTGTTCAGTGGTAAAGTTGGTTCAAGATTCTGCTAATCTTCTAGGCTTCGTGAGTTCGAATCGGGGTAGCATCCTCTTATAATCACATTTTAGCTTGATGCTGCTACTTCCTATGTTTTATTGTTCTTGTTGACGTAGAATTGAATTTTATCTAGTTACTTATATCTGATCCGATTCATTCATATCAGACCCGACCCATTTGTATGTAGATACTATTACTGTGCTTACTTATTTTCTTGAACCACCTTAATGAAAATCTTGCCTCCTCCACTAGTTGAGGTGTGAGGTTGAAAAAGAGTTTTAGAAAATGTTTTCCTTATTATTATTTGACGTAAGTCATTTTACTTAATTTTGAGGAAAATAAGTTTATTTGGAATAAATTTTCCAAAACATTTAAGTCAACCATGATGGGTATATCATGTATATAAGTTTCTATTCTGATCTTTGTCTGATGTTTTTAATCTTCTGCTTTTCAGAAAATAGTGCTTTCTTCCATGCTTCATATCCAAGTTCAAGACAATCATCTCTACTTTTATCACATGGACAAAATAGGAATGTAAATTTCCTTCTAGGAACAGGATTTGTGTCACTACCGCTTCTGAAAATTTTGAGCAAATGAATCATCCTTCCATTGAAATCCTTCTTGATGAATGTCTCTTTGAGGTATTCAAACGTCTTCCCAGTGCCCAAGAGAGAAGTCTATGAGCTTGTGTTTCCAAGCGCTGGCTTACACTTTTAAGCAGCATTGCTAAGATGAGTCTACAGAATCTAATGGTATAGAAGGTGAGGGATCTCTTGTCAGGTACCTTGTTGGTAGGGAAGCCACAGATGTCAGACTTGCTGCTATTGCCGTTGGAACTGCAAATCGTGGAGGTTTAGCAAAGCTATGTATTCGGGGAAACAATCCTTGTCGTGGTGTTACTGATGCTGGTCTCGAGGCTATCGCTCGAGGTTGCCCTACTCTCAGAGATCTTTCCTTTTGGAATGTGTCTTTTGTTGGTGATAAAGGCTTATCTAAGATCGCTAATGGGTGTCATTTGTTAGAGAAACTTGATCTTTTCCAATGCCCAACAATTACTGACAAGTCTTTGTTGTACATTGCCAAGAACTGTCCCAATATGACCTCTTTAACAATAGATTCTTGTTCAAACATTGGGAATGAGTCTCTCAAAGCTGTGGGTCAATATTGTCCGAACCTGAAGCTTGTCGTATTAAAAAATTGTCCACTCATTGGGGATCAAGGAATTGCAGATCTCTTTTATTCAGCTGGTCATGCTTTAACAGAAGTAAGGCTCCAGGAACTATGCATCAGTGACATCTCTCTAGGTATTATTTCACGTCATGGATCTGCAGTCCCACTTCAGAACCTTCAAACTGGAATTTTTTGTACACTTTTTAACTGTTGTAAGAAACTGGAGACTCTTTCCTTGGTGAGCTGCCTTGGTGTGGAAGACTATTCATTACCTTTGGTGGCTCTTTGTTGCAACTCACTGGTATCTTTGGCTATTCGCAACTGTCCTGGAGTAGGACGGTGTTGCAAACTGACTCATATAGAGCTGAGTGGGCTTCTTAGAATAACTGACGAGGGGCTTATCCCTCTTGTTTAGAATTGTGCAGCTAATTTGGTAGCGGTGAATTTAAGTGGGTGTGTCAATATTACGGACATATCAGTTTCAGCCATAGTTAAGTTGAACGGGAATCTCTGAAGTCTCTGCTCATAGATAGTTGCAGCCATGTTACTGATGCGACATTAGTAGAAATTTGGAACTCTTGCTGGATGCTTAATGTACTCGATGTTTCCAAGTGTGGAATAACCGATTCAGGGATTAAAACTTTGGCCAGTGCTATACAGCTTCATTTGCGGATCTTCTCACTGTCCGGTTGCCCTTTGGTGTCGAACAATAGCTTACCCTTCTTGCTGGATTAGGTTCAGAACCTTCAGGGCTTGAACATACAACACTGTCCTGGAATCAGCTCCAGAACTGTTGATGCACTTGTAGAGATAAATCCAGGCTGTGATATCCTTTCCTAAGTAGGTTTTCTAGATGGGAGAGACTCTTTTATTTGGGTTTTACAGGAAAATACATAGTTTTTCAACGTTTACTTTGCTTTTCAAACATACATGTGTTAATTTGCATTTGCTAAATTAGCAGAAGTGTTAATGGGTATCATTATTTGTCATTATTGGAGAATAAAGATAAAACGCTAAGTTGGCTTCTCTACCTCAATATTCATCTTATTTTTTTCGTCTTTCCCTGATAAGTACTCATGTGACAGCCCCATACTATGATAGGTTATGTGTTTTTCTTATACCCTGATTGCTCCCTCATTCCTATTTAAATTTTTCTTATTCCCTGATTGCTCCCTCATTCCTATTTAAAATTTTCTTATTCCCTGATTGCTCCTATTGCATAGTGAGAGTTATGCCAATAGAGTTCGTGCACACAGACTAAAGTTTTCGCCTCTACTCTTCTCTCTATCTGAGAGTTAGGTTCATCGAACTCTATTTATTTTGTTTCAATCATATATGTAACAACATTTCATTGAAAATTCTAATCACATTTGAGGAAAAAATTAAGTGAAAATTGCCCAAGGATCTTTCTGAGTAAATAAGGAAGAGCACATCTATATCTTGTTTTTTGAACCTTACCATTTTTAGCATATACTGATCATTTAAAGTTTCACATTTATATTTTATACACTGCCGAGACATTTGATGACGCTTTACATGAACTCCTCATTTTTTCTTAATGCACCCTACGAGCAAACATGTTATAGGTTAAGACAACTTTCTATGAATTTGTCCCATTCTGGAATTCAAAATTCAATTTCAAATCTGGATTTGAAATCCATCTAACCAATTTCGAATTTTGAACCCTACCTATTTGGGGTCTATAAATAGAACCCCTCTTCTCCCATTTTTACTTGGTTCTCAATTTCAGATTTCATCGAGTTTCCAGCGAGTTTTAGTTTACAAAAATTCTTAATTTCAGCTAGGCTGAGTTGTCCCCTAATAAAAATGTCTCAACAACTTCAATACATTTGCCAAAGCCTACCACGAATAATCCACTTTCAATTTCGCATATGATTTTATAACAGAACCAAAGTTATATATAACCTAGCTATATATCTATCAAATATGGAAAATTATGTAATTAGGCAAACATGTTATATGTATTTACAATATATCATCATAGTTTGAAAGAATTACAATATGTAGCTATAGTTAGGGTATTCTTGTTATTTTTTTCTCTCCTCTCTTCCTCTCTCCTCTCTCTGCACTCTCGCTCGCTTCTCTTCCTCTCTCTTTGCACTCTTGCTTGCCTCTCTTCCTCTCTCATCACTCTAGCTTGCCTCTTTCCTCTCTCTCTCTACACGCTTGCTTTCCTTTCTCCTCTCTCTCTTTCATCTCTTTCTTGACTCTCTCCTCACCCTTCTCTCTCTCTCTCGCACCTTTCTAACCCCCCCCCCCCCCCCGTCTTAATACAAATACAAATGATAGAAATTAATTATACAAATAACAATGTTAACAAGCAATTATACAAATACAAATGATTAGTGTCAGCTATACAAATCCTCTTCAGTGATACAAATTACAAATACACATGTATTCGCTAAAACAACATTCATACATCATTCATACAAATGATAACAATTAATTATACAAATACAAATGTTGAATTTGATACAACATCCATACAATTGTATATAGATACAAATTGTATTATTCGTTAATACAATTGATATAACATTGATACAAATGATAACAATCAATTATACAAATACAAATGTTGAACTTGATACAACATTGATACAATTGTATTCGATGATACAATTTATTCATTGATACAAATTGTATTCATTGGTAAAACTGTATTTATTGATACATATACATACTAGTTACATATATAAAATTATCTAGCACATATACTTTGCAACATAGATTTGTGCAGAAAAGGAGGAGGAGGAGGAGTAGGAGGAGGAGGAAGAAGAAGAAGAGGACATAAATTGTGTAGTATTTTAGAAGTTATTTTAGTGTCTATAAACTAAAGTGTTGTTAGGACATATGTATCTTTTATTCTTTTAAGAAAAAAATACATGAATAAACGCGAAATTGTAGAAGTTTCCTTAAAAATATATAGATCATGTTAGAACTAACTTTATAGAAATCAAATCATGTGGGGTATAATATGTGAGTACTTATGCCCAAAAAACATTTTCATTCAGAATTTATTGAATAAACTACAAAAATCAAAATTAAACACTTCAAACGAAATGAATAAAAATTAAATACCAATCTGTTGAAAAGACAATTCGTGCAGAAACTTGTTTAGGAGGATGCACTACCATTGATAGAGGGAATTCAAACACCCCAATATATGTGAAGGTTAATGCAATTAGTGCTTACTATTATTTATGTAAATGTTGTCAAAGATATATAAGTATAATTTTCAATTCTAAAAAATAACGTATAAGTGAAACTTTTTTATGCGTGTCGAGTTCAAAAATTGAATCATTCACTTTTTATTATATTAGTTTTATTTGGCCAATTCTAAGTTTGGGCCCAAATCAATAATAAAAAGGAAAAACTACCTAACTAGACATACATCACTACCATATATACTCGTACCCCCCCACCCACCCACCCACCCACCACTTCCTCCGTCACCTTTACCATATTCTCTCTTCCTTCATCCTCAATCTTATATCCTATGACCTACATTCATCTCCCACCCCTCACTTTTCTTACCATTTTCTAGTTCTAGTAGAACAGATCTTTCAGAAATTATTAGGGTTTGCTCGTGCTCGATTTATATGGACTATGTGTAGTCTTACACATTGAGTTATCAGTTATAGAGTGTCCTAAATTGAATATAAATGGCATCCAAAGTGGTTTGTAAAGGTCTTTAGTCGCTATACCATTGTCTGTTTTTGTTGGATGTGTAGATTATTCACATAGTATCACAACCAATCAGAACTATTCTTTCACCACTCCATCCTCTTAACACATAACGTCCCAAGCTATATTTGCTCGGACTCTCCAAAATTGTTGTTGCACCTGTGTCAAGTCCTTAAAAAAATACACTATTGTTAGAGGATTCGACATGCTATAAGGTAATCACGAGCAACGAAGGTGGCGCTAATGAAGAGGAGAGAGACACGAAAGGTATTAGGTGTACATGTATTTAACAAAATATACATATGTAAGTTAAAGTTCATGTATCTGAGTTAAGATTATATGTATCTATGAGAAAAAAAATTCATATGCTAAAAAAAGGGAAGAATTTTGATTTTTTTTTGGATTAATGATACAACATATATTCTACCGTCGTGATTTGTTCCTAAATTCATGCGTTTCATTTACATTTCATATTTAGATACACATAATTAGATGTATTTTGCTTACCATGTATCCGAGATAGATGTTTTTGGATATAACGTATGAAGTTGATACTTGATACATCAAATTATTACTAGATACATATAAATAGATACATGCACTCATGTATCTAAGTGTTTAGTTTGTTTGATACATCATATATTGATAATAGATACATCGAATTAATTAATTTATTATTTTAAGAGTAATAAAATGAAATTAATTAAATTACATAACCAAGATATACATGTTTTTGTCTTTTATTAATAATATTAATGAATTTATTATTTCAAAAGTAATAAAATAAAATTAATTAAACATAAATACACTCCTTGATTTCCACCTTATATTAAGGGATTTGATTAATTTAAATTTCCAGAATTAATTGTCCATGTATTATGAAAATCTTCAATTACTCCTTTAATTAATGAAATTAGTTACAACCATTTAATTCAAACAAATAAAACATGTATCTCGATTTTTAAAACCGTCGCATACATGTATCTGACAAATAATGATACATGTATTCAAATAACGAAATATGATATAGGAAGTAATATTCGAAACTATCGCAAATCCTAGTAATTAGGACCTAAAGTAGTGGGATTTATGTAGTTTTCCCTAATAAAAAATAAATTCATAGATATTTTTAATTTTTTTTTAAAAAAACTTCTATTTGACATTTTTAAGGACTCCTAAAATATTAAAACACAAAATGGTTGTAACACCTTGTAACTCTTCTCTTACAATATGAGTCTTTCATTGTAAGTATACAAGCTTGAACCGGGTGATGTCCTACTTGTGCTTATGTTTTACGGTTCATTCCTATGAGTGGGAAGTGTATTAGAAGTGGTTTAGGGTCATAAGAGACCTCTAGTACTAAGTCTAGTGGGAAGCGTATTAGAAGTGATTTATGGTCATAAGAGACCTCTAGTACTAAGTTGTCACGCCCCGAGCCTACACCCTGGACGTGGCCGGCACTCGAGAACCATTGCTGGTCCCCAAGCGAACCCTTATCCTGGCTGACTACAAGTGGAAAACTATCTCAAGCAATAATAAGCTTAAAATTTCATTAAATATGATAAACTCAAATACTCAACTCATAAAGTTTGGACAATATTCAATAGTAATACTTATAGTTTATAAAACAACACAACAAAAAGTAAATGCTGAGGAACACCTCGACTCTGTCTATCTATGAAGCCTCTACTATTAAGGAAGGATATCGAGACAAGACCCACAATACCTCAAAGAGCTACTACTGACAACCTATATAACTGGAGTCCTCCGGAACCAAGGAGGCCTTACTTAAAAGCTGACAAGCGGATGAAGTAATCTCAACGGAATTCCTGTTGATGATCCTAAGTACCTGTATCTGCATCATTAAAAGATGCAGGTCGAATGACGTCAATACATTGAATGTACGAGTGTGTAATATAGCTGAATAACAAAATAACTGAATTGAAACTCTGGCAGTAACTCAACTGAAATATAATATAAATCATGATGGGAAAACTCATTTAAACTCTTACCGAAAGAATGCAATAAAAGCATATACTGAACTGACCAGGTTGAAAGAAATACTCAACTAAACTCAACTCAACTCAACTAAACTCAACTCAACTCAACTCAACTCAACTCGACTCAGCTCAACTCAATGTAAAACATAAATAAAGATAATATCATTTTAAGCTTCACAAAGTATAATATAATAACTCAAAGAAAATTTTATGCGAAAATTTTATGAAAGTACTCTTTACTCTATTTGGGAGATTCTCTAACCGACAACCATCACTATGAGCTAGTGATGATACAACGTCTAGCCCACGCTGCCAGAACTGTCCTATACATTGCCTGGGTATAGAACAACCTCAACTAAGTGGATCCACTAAGCTCTACCCGGAGGCATAAGGAAATCATCTAAAAAGTATGAATCCTTTACCCATGCTGGCATACATGGTTTATGAGGAATTCGTGTTGTCTGAACTCATCTTCATATCGGTGCTCAATACTACTGCCAATGATTATATATACTCATGCTCAAGTAGAAATACTCTCTCTCTCTATTTTTGAGGTAATTACTCAAAAAAATACTCTTGAAGAGGCAATGTCTCAATTATCTCTCAAAACTCCTTTAACTCTTTATAGAAATCAAAGTTCTCTTTCTCACTGTAAAAATGATAAATTTGGAAAATCAATAGTTCTCTAAAACTTTACTCAAAATGTCTCTTTAAACTCTCCTCAAAACTCCTCTTTATTTTCACAGAAAAGTAAATTTTTAGATAATTGTTCGATTCAAGAGGTTCTCAATAATTACTCAATGAGTACTCAAATTATAGGGTTCATGCAGAAAATTAGTCATGAACAATCAACTCAATAAATAGGTTTCATACCGAAATGTAGACATGAACAATATCACAATAGTACTCAATGATATAGATACAATAACTCAAGAATTGAATTAGAATTCAACAATAGGCTTAACTTGAAATTTCTCAAAAACAAGGAATAAAACCTTAGATTTCTCTTTTCTGAAATTCTGATGTGCATAGGGCGTGTGGACGAACTGGTCCAATACTGTGATAGCCTTACATACCTGGGAAGAATGAAGTTCTTGGCGAAACTTGAAGGATCTTGAAGAATGTTTGAAAACCTTAGCTATTCTCCTCTAGGAGCTCTGCTCTGAATCTTATGAGTGTTAAAGAACGTGAAAGAATAATTTAACACTGTTTAGACCCTTAATTAGGTGTAAAATAACGTCGTGGGTTAGGCTTAGAAGGTGTGGGAAAAGACTGAACTACCCCTCTTTAAAAGCTGATAAAAACTGTCCACGGGACCATCTACGGGTCGTGGTTTGATCTACGGACCGTAGATCCCATCCGTGGAATTGATATTGAATTTTTCAGCTCAAAATTTCATCCTACGGGTCCAATCTACGACCTGTCAAAGTTTCTACGGACCGTAGATCCAATCTGTAGATTGAATACTAAATTTCAGGCTCAAAAGTCCATTTACGCGTCCAATCTACAGCCTGTAGAAGTTCCTACAGTCCGTAGAATGGATCCGTAGAAAAGGGAACCCAAAATTGATTCTCTGAACTCTTTTTGACGATTTGACAATACGGGTCATCGATTAATTGATGGCCCGTAGATAGGAGCCGTCGTTCACAGACTCAGAAAATTCTGATATAACAGTCTCTGGTAAAATGGCCATAGCCTTTTACTTTGAGCTTGAAAGAAAGCAAACTTGGTGGCGTTGGAAAGAGGACTCAAAGACCTTTAATTTGATAGGTTATGGACCACCTAATTCATTATGTTCTGGGAGATATGATTGTTTGAAGTTGTCCTAAGTAGAATTCTTAGGTCAAAACTTACTCGGTAGGGAAGCTTCCAACTCAACTTTGTGCTAGGGGATTCTAGTGACCTTAATTCATATTCAAATGCATTCCCATACTAAGGAATTGACCTTAGAATCTAAGAATAATTAAGAATCACTCGGTACGACCTTATATGCAATCCAAGAATGGTTCGGTCTTAACTTAAAAAAAATTCTTGGGTGTTACAATAAGTCTAGTTCAAAACCTTCCTACCGGCTCTGGTTTTTCGCATTAGTTCATACAAGGGTCAACTTCAAACGACCATATCTCCCAGTATATAATTAATTAATTAGGTAGACCATTATCTATCAAATTAAAAGTCTATGAGTCTTGTTTCTAAAGCCACCAAGTTTTCATCATATGGAGTTTAGAGTAAAAGGTTTCCTTTAAATTATTTTAGCCTTCAAAACTACATTGAGCTGATTTAGAATGATTTCTTTAATCATATAAACCCTTAGGCTTTTAAGTATGAAAATTCGCCTAATATGAACTTCAACCTCCATACAGGTTATTTTAGATATGACTTTTGAGCTTAGTCACATATATGATTCAGATAGATGAATATTATTTATCCTTATAAGCATTAATATGTATGTTATTTTGGGAGGAATATTTAGTACCGAGAGGACGTGGGTTTAAAAAATCTAAGTCCCACAACTACATGCCACCGTAGATTTCGAGTATATCACTTTGTCGGACAACTCCATTTGGCCCTGAGAGACTTAAATGAGTGAATCCACATAGATATGATATGGTCCTATACTCTGGCAAGGTATAGGGCAGACTTCCCAACTGGGTTAGCTGTTGGACATCACGAGCTCACATGGTATATGTCGGTTATAAGAAACTCCCCAGTTTATGCAGGTTTTTATGATATGCTCTAAACTCTATTTGATTCACTTTAAGTATGTTGCTTACAACTATGATTATACAAGGCTACTGAAATAGATACATCTCTATATATGCTTTTGAAAGAAGATTGTGAATGGTATTTAGACATGAACTCCAACTGTTTTCTCTCAGTTCTTTCACTATGTATATGATTTTGAGAGTGTTATTTCACTGTCCTCGTTATGACATTTTACGATTATGCTAGTGCCCCTTACTTACTCAATACATTTCACGTAGTGATGTATACTTTTTCTCTACGTAGCATCCTTTTATGATGTATATTCCGACGCCCGTCCTCAGACTTGTGGCTAGTGAGGTTGCAGTAGTTCCAGCCAGCAGTTGGTGAGTCCTCCTCATTCGGGTAATTCCTGATTAGTTTATCGTCAGATTTTAGTAGTTTCTTTGTTTATTTGGATCGAGGTAACTCGGAGCCATGTTCTAGTAAACTTATTTCCTTGGGTCTAAATGTTAAAGGATTATTTCAGACCTTTTTTTGGTAGAAAAGGAGATAATATATTATATGTTAATATGCATCATTACAATTTAGTGGCAGCATGCTGCTATTGTTAGTCCTACCAGGGGACATACATTAGTTGTCCAGTCATCATGGATTTATTGATTTCCTTATTAAGACTTACTAAGCATATGTTTAAGCTTTTGCATTAGTTTCATATGATATGCTTTGATATATTATGCCAATAGTTAGCTTGGGACCACTCATGGTTTTGAGTATCGTGTCTCCGCTAGGGTGTAGACTCGGGTCGTAACAAACTTTATGTGATGCCCCAGCTTAAGATAAAAAGTTTCACATCGGTAATATACAAGAAAGATGTTGGATATATAAGTAAGCAAGTCTTACCCACTAGTGATGCATTTTAAAGTCGTGCAGGTCATGGACCAAAGCAGACAATATCACAAGCGGGTTGGGCCATTACAAAATGGTATCGGAGACACTCCTGTATTAGCCTTATCGATGTGGGTCCAAGTTCAATTGAGTTTAGGTAAATTCCGATAAGGTGAGGCAAACCTGTGTTGAGTCTAGACAAATCTCATACGATAGGGTAAACATTAGCGAGGACGCAGAGTCCATAGAGGGGAACACATGTGAGATGTTGGGTATATGAGTAACCATACCTTAACCACTAGTGACACATTTTAAAGTCGTGCGGGTCTAGGTCTAGAGCGGACAATATCACTAGTGGGATGGACCATTTACAATGACATCTAAAAGTTAAACAAAATATTTTTATTAATTTATATATATTAAATTTTTAAAAAGAAATCAAATAAATTCATACATAAGAACTTATTAAATTTATGTTTTACTAAGAAATTCAAATTTAGCTTTATCGTAATATTTTTTGAGATCCAAATGTATCTTCTCTAATTACAAGATTTTATCAAGACTTTTCAGAACTTATTAAATTTATAATTTACTATTATCATATCATCATATATCATATCATCATCATATCATATATTATTAAAAGTGGAAAGCCCCAAAATGCAAAGTTGAATTACCATTTCATCCCTACATTAAATAAAAATATTATAAAATATCTAATTAATAAAATATTAAATAGTAATGATATCATATTATACTAAATATTAAAAGTGGGAAGATATATAATAATAATAATAATAATGTAATTTTTTATTTTTTTAATAAGTAATCATAATGGAGAGTCTTTTTCACTACTCTATTAAATATGCATACAAAGTAAATCTGAGTAAGTTTTTAATTATCAACATAATTCATTGAATACTAGTAAATAATCTTTCTATTGAACTTGAAAACAAGTCACGTTTCTTTCGTATTTGTTGGGCTTTTCCAAATATAATTAATCAACTTTTTCGTTTCTAATAATTATTTCTTCATTAGAGATCTTAACATAGATATGATCTTTCTAACTTCTCACCTCTCCTTATCATTGAAATCTCAATTAATTATGAGTTAAGACCATAACTCTCAAATGGTTTTAAGTCTAATTTTATGATATCCCCTTTGTCTTCTCAGTATATGCCTATATAAGTTAATTATGAGTTAAGACCATAACTCTCAAACTTAAATCCATATTTGTTGGATGAGCAATTATCTATTCGAAAAAATTGGTTGAAGTATGAACTCATCAACTTTGCATTTCCAACAGGAGGCATAGCATATTAGCATATATGTATAAAAATATACACAAGAAAGTTTATTTTGAAAGTGGGATGAAACTCTGAGAATGTAAGTATTATACAAGTTATTTTTTTTCATCTTCTAAGAGTTATGGAGCTGGCATTTTAAAATATATTTCCATCAGCCTTTTTCGTTTCTCAAAATTTGGAGATTGATTATTTTGGACATACAAATTCTGGAATGATTATGAAGTATTTTGGGGTGATTGTGTTGTGTCAATCTTGATTTAATTTTGATTTTTGCATAATATGGACCCAATATTTAAAGTATCGTTACAAGATTTGAGAAATTCTTGTATTCTCTTAGTTTAAATTAAATTTTAGCTTGAAAAAATAGTGCTTATACCAATTCCACTTTCTTTCCTAACTAGGAGAGAGTTACTATTTCATTTCTGGATGAGAGCTTTTTTGATTTGGAATATTGTTAGCAATTATCTCACCAATTTGAGTTTATAAAATGGACAATATGTTTTTTTCTCTAGGATGATGTTGAATGTGAAGTCTAGAAATAGAGAATTTAGCGTTGTCAAAATATAAAGGAGTAAATTCAAGAAGAAATCAAAAGGAGTTATAATATAGTGTATTACACATAAAAATTGAATATATTTGACTCCACCAATATACATATATATATATATAGTCTTTAATATGATCATTTATTAGGTAAATTATATGTTAATAGTGCATGCATATAAAATTAAATTAATTAACTATCGGATTTTGAAACTCATTTTTTCAATTGAGATAGAAGAATAAAATTTACATTTTTGACACCTTTTAAAAGTATTTAACAATGCTATAAGTTAATTTTATTTTTTTCTAAATTTTAAATTTAAACCTATCATAAGTGAAATTTTTATTTATAAGAAATAAACTTTACACTTAATCAATAAATGAAAATTTAAAAATAGTAAATGTTAAATTATAAATAACATTAAATAAACAATAAATAATATTATAAAAATAATATTTTAAGTCAATAACTAAATCTATATTGAGATAGAAATTGAATGCTAGGATAATTATTTGCTTGTTTATAATAAATGTTTGAATTTATTATTTTATGTGTGACCCAATTAATGTAAAGTTGGTAACTAATGTCTAATAAAAAACAAATTTCATATGTTAGATTGGTTATTTGATGGACGGTCAAGATTAAATCTCAACCTCTATAAATTGGTCATTCCACACCACTCACTAGAGTTATCATATAGTTCTCTAGACACTTTTCTGCCGCTGCAATTGTGATAAGGTTAGAACAAGGAGGTACCGCGATAATGTATTCAGGTATGTTTATATAACGTCTCTCTATAAATCATCTTGTTTTAAATCCTAGCATGCATTAAGTTTCTATATTACCTTTTTCACGACATCATCATTTTTGAAAGCATTGTATAAAAATCATTAAAGTTCTTAAAATTTATCAAATATGTGAGGACTTACAAATTTGTAAAACTTTGAAAAGAAATGACAAGAAACTTATGTGAAGACTACAAAATTGGATATCCTTCCTTATAAATAGTAGTTATTAAAAAAGATTATTTTCGAAAGTTGCAATTCTAATCCACCTCATGACGGGTAATAAATAACACTTCATTATATAAAAAAATAATTATTTTTTAATGAACATCGAATAATGTAACTTAACAACTAATGGAATGAATGAGAAACATTTTCTAGAATTTTTTCGGCTAGAGAGTAGAATAAACCTTTTAGGAAAATAGTTTCTAACCCGGATATCAATTTCGGTAATTGATTCAGGACCCGACCCTGACTCCAAACTAGAACACGATGCTATGATCTATTTGGGATCCAATCTTGACACCCGACCTAGGACCTGACCCTAACTCTTGTTTAAGGACCCGATATTCAAACTAAGACCTGATTTTGACCCCGACACCCAAACTGGGACACAACCCCAATACCCAACCTGTGCTCCGACCTCGACACCCTAACAAGGGACCCAACACCCAAACTGCAACCCCACATCTTAACTGGGATCTGACGTCCAAATCTAGACCTGACCCCGACACTTGATGTGGGACTCAACTTTTGAAGTGGGACCTGACCTCGATAGTTGATCTAAGACTCAACTTCGACTCCTGACTCTAGACCTAGGACCCAACTTTCAAATAGGGACTTGACCCCGACTCTCGACTCGAGGCCAAACTTTTGAATCAGGACTCAACCCCAACTCTCAACCAGAAACCCGACTTGCAAATCGAGACCAGACCCTAACGCCCGACTTAGGACCCAACTTTCAAACTAGAATATGACCTCCATACCCGATTGGGGACCCATATTTTGAATTAGAATATGACCCTGACATCCGATCCACACGATTGATTCAAGATCCAACCCAACTCTTGAATTAGGACTAACTTTTGAATCATGACCCTACCCCAACACCCGACCTTGGATCTGACCTTTACATCTAACTTGGGACCCAACATCTGAAATGAGACCAGACTTCTAAACCATGACCCGACCCCCACCTTGAAACCCGATGGAGATCCTAACTTTCGAAGCGAGACTTGAACCCGACATCCGACCCTATTGACTTATTCAAGTTCCAAATGTTACTCTTCAATAGAGACCTGAATTCTAAATTGGGAACCTACCCCGATACCCGACTTGGGATTTAACCCTGATATCCTAAGTCAGGACCTGTCATCTGAACTAAGACCTAACTTCCAAACTAGGACACGACCCCAACCCCGACCCCGACACCTGATGCAAGACCTGACTTTTGAAGAATGGCCTAAAACTGATTCCTATCTCTCGACCAAGGATCCGACTTCTAAATCAGAATTTGACCCCGACTCTCAAATCTAGACCTGACTTCCAAAATGGTACTTGACCTCAACTCTCATTTCAGGACTTGATATTAGAACAAGGACTCGATTCTGACCTTGACACTCGAATCAGGACACAACCTTAATACCTGACCTCGGATCCGACCTCGACACCCTAAAACAAGACTCGACACCTAAACTGTAACCCCACTTCCGAACTGGACCTGACTTCCAAATCCAAACCTAACCCCGACACCCAATTCGGGACCCAACTTTCGAACCAGAATACGACCTTGACACCCAACTCAGGACCCATCTTTCAAATTGGAATACGACCCCGACACCATACCTCGACGACTAATTTGAGATCCAACCCCAACTCCTGAATTAGGATCCAACTTCCAAATCACGACACGACTTGGAAGCCCACCCCTACGCTATAACCCGATACCCAAATCGAGACTCGACATCTGAACTGGGACATGAATTTTGAACCGGGACCTGACCCTGAAACCTATCCTAGACCCGATCTAGAACATAGTTTCTAAATCAGGATTCGACCCCGATACCCAGCCTCGGTGACCGATTCAGAATACAAACCCGACACCTTACTCGTGACCTAACCTTGACTCTCGACCCAAAACCTGATTCTAACACCTGACTCGAATCACCACCCCAACACCCAACCCAGAATTCGACCTCGAATGCTTACTTAGGATTCAACACCCAAACCAAGAATCAACCCCGAGCCCATTCGGGACTCGAGAGTTGGGTCTCAAATCGAGGTCATGAGTGGGGTCCCAAATCGAGAATTATGAGTTGGATTCCAAATTAGTATCGGGAATCAATAACCGAGACTTGATTTAGGGTGGAAAGTTGAGGTGTGAGGTTGAAAAAGAATTCTAGAAAATGTTTTCCTTATTATTTTTGGAGGTAAGTCATTTTCCTTAATTTTGAGGAAAATAAGTTTATTTGGAAAACCTTTTCCAAAACATTTAAGTCAACCAAACATGAAAAAATTGGAAATCTTACTAAACATAAAACTTGTGTCTTTATCTTATTTTTTATTTTTCTCCATCTTTCAAATGATTGTTTATATAGGATGGTGATAAGAAAACATGATGGGTATATCATGTATATAAGTTTCTATTCTGATCTTTGTCTGATGCTTTTAATCTTTTGGTTTTCAGAAAATGGTACTTTCTTCCAAGCTTCATATCCAAGATCAAGACAATCATCTCTGCTTTTATCACGTGGGCAAAATAGGAATGCAAATTTTCCTTCTAGGAAGAGGATTAGTGTCACTACTACTTCTGAAAATTATGAGCAGAGGAATCATCCTTCAATTGAAATCCTACTTGATGAATGCCTCTTTGAGGTATTCAAACGTCTTCCCAGTGGCCAAGAGAGAAGTGTATGTGCTTGTGTTTCCAAGCGCTGGCTTACACTTTTAAGCAGCATTCCTAAGGATGAGATTGCACAATCTAATGGTATAGAAGGCGAGGGATCTCTTGTCAGGTCCCTTGTTGGTAGGGAAGCCACAAATGTAAGACTTGTTGCTATTGCCGTTGGAACTGCAAATCGTGGAGGTTTAACAAAGCTATCTATTCGGGGAGACAATCCTTGTCGTGGTGTGACTGATGCTGGTCTCAAGGCTATCGCTCGAGGTTTCCCTACTCTCAGAGATCTATCCTTGTGGAATGTGTCTTTTGCTAGCGATGAAAGCTTATCTGAGATTGCTTATAGGTGTCATCTGTTAGAGAAGCTTGATCTTTTCCAATGCCCAACAATTACTGACAATTCTTTGTTGGTCATCACAAAGAACTGTACTCACCTGACCTCCTTAATAGTGGATTCTTGTTCGAAGATTGGGAATGAGTCTCCCAAAGCTATGGGTCAATACTGTACGAACCTAAAACTTGTGGTATTAAAAAATTGTCCACTCATTAGGGATCAAGGAATTCAGGATCTCTTTTATTCAGCTGGTCATGTTTTAACAGAAGTAGAGCTCCAGGCATTACACATCAACGACATCTCTCTAAAAATTATTTCACATCATGGAACTGTACTGACAAATCTAGTTGTTGGTGGACTTCGAAGAGTAATAGTGAGGGATTTCTGGGTCATGGGCATTGGTCAATGTCTGCATAAGCTGAAGGCCTTTTCAATAAGTGCTTGCAATGGAGTCAATGATTTGGGTCTTCAAGTTATCTGTAAAGCTTGCCCAAATCTGAAGCTGTTTTGTGTCCGAAAAAGTGTCGTCCTATCAGATAATGGATTGGTTGCTTGTGTCAAAGCTTCAGTCTCACTTCAGAACCTTCAGTTAGAGGAATGCCACCTGATTACCCAGGCTGGGTTTTTTGGTATACTTTTGAACTGTGGTAAGAAACTAAAGACTCTTTCCGTTGTGAACAGCTTTGATGTGCATGACTTTATCAATGCATTTCCTTTTGTGGATCCTTGTTGTAATTACTCATTGATATCTTTGACTATTCGCAACTGTCCTGGAGTAGGCAATGCTACCATTGTTGTAGTAGGTAGACTGTGTCACAAACTGACTCATATAGAGCTGAGTGGGCTTCTTGGTATAACTGACAAGGGGCTCTTCCCTCTAATTAAGAATTGTGCAGCTAATTTGGTGGCGGTGAATTTAAGTGGGTGTGTCAATATTACAGACATATCAGTTTCAGCCATAGTTAAGCTGAACGGGAAATCTCTGAAGTCTTTGCTCGTAGATGGTTGCAGACATGTTACTGATGCAACATTAGTATAAATTTGGAACTCTTGTTGGATGCTTAATGTACTCGATGTTTCCAAGTGTGGAATCACCGATTCAGGGATTACAACTTTGTCCAGTGCTATACAGCTTCATTTGCGGATCCTCTCACTGTCTGGTTGTCGTTTGGTGTCGGACAATAGCTTACCCTTCTTGCTAGATTTGGTTCAGAGCCTTCAGGGCTTGAACATACAACACTGTCCCGGAATCAGCTCTAGAGCTGTTGATGCACTTGAAGAGTTAAATCCAGGCTGTGATATCCTTTCCTAAGCAGGTTCTCGAGACTCATGTATGGTCTTCTATTTGAGTTTTATCTAAACTTTTCAGCTTCCGCTACAGGAAAGCAGGGAAATAGATAGCTTTTGAACGTTTACTTTGCTTTTCAAGCATACATGTGTTAATTTGCATTTGCTAAATTAGCAGAAGAGTTAATGGGTATCATTGTTTGTCATTATTGATGAATAAAGATAAAACGATAAGTTGGCTTCTCTACTTCAACATTCATCACATTCATTTTGTCTTTCCCAGATAAGTAGTCAAGTGACAGCCTCATACCATGCAAGGTTGTGTGTTTTAAGGGGAAAAGAGGAGAATTCCTATTTAAATTTTTCTTATTCCCTGAATGCTCCTATTGCATAGTGAGAGTTATGCCAATTGAGTTCGTACAGACTAAAGTTTTCGCCTCTACTCTTCTCTCTATCTGAGAGTTAGGTTCATCGAACTCTATTTATATTTTGTTTCAACCATATATGTAACAACATTTCATTGAAAATTCTAATCACATTTGAGGAAAAAATTAAGTGAAAATTGCCCAAGGATCTTTCTGAGTAAATAAAGAGTAGCCTGTATGAGTAATTGAGTTAGAGGATGGACACTCATAATGTTCATCATTCTGCATCTCTTCACTTTCCTAAGTACTTGGACAAGATCCCCTTCCCCTCTCCCTTTGATGAGTTGGCGTAAATATGCCTTGAGATCAAATATGAGGCAATTAGTCAAAATTTGGAGTAAAAACTGGGCAGTCCCATCTTGTCTTTGTTTCAGTTTTATTCCTAAATCATAGTCCCTTGAGAGTATTCTGATGATATCCTACGAAATACGGGAAAGATGAATAACAAATATGCTATTTTTTCCTAAATAGAGGATAGAAGACGGCATCTCCCTTTCATAGTTCCAAAAGAACTGATCTGCATTTATTTCGTAAATAACAAGTTTATGTATTCCTCTTTGATTAAAGTACAGTCGTTTAAAGATTGTGTCGTTTGTTCGTTGCTCGATTTGACTGTTTAGTGTTTTTTCTAAAAAAAGTATAAGAGATAGGGGCTGCTCATATGAGCATTATGGAATAACGTGTGAACACCTAACTGTGTTACCATCTTCTATCCTCTCCTTATCTTTGAATACTAGATAAATTTCCCCTTTCCTATATTCCCTTTTAAGTGTTTCTTTTCAGTTCTGCTTCCTCACCTCCCTCTTGTTGTCGGCTTGGCTGCTTAGTTTGAAGTGTTACGGGATAATGGGATGCTTATTTTCAGCATTACGAGGCAAAGGATCGATACCTTATAATGGTATCATCCTAGGTCTCTCCCTGTCCCTGTCTCTCACAGTCCTCCAACAAATACTTTACTTTACAAAATCTTGACAAGTTTTGTTTAGGAATTTATTCTTTTAAGTTAATTATTACCCGTTCTTAGGTTACTTTTTTTTTATTACTGTCCATAGCATAATTACCCTCTGTAATAGCTAAAATGTCATTACTCTTTCCTCATCTCTTTATTTCTTCTTCTACCATCCTTCTCCATTCAACCTGTCGTGGCATTTACATATTTTCCTTCCATTTATCAGTCTCTCCTCTTTGCGCACTGAGAAATTTTAAGTGTTCTTTTAATTAGTTCCTTCATTATCAATGTACAACTGGCAAATCTTGATTTTAGACATGCCTTGACATTCTCTCTTGCAGAACGAGAAAGATAAGTTAGAAGCTTCATTGAAAGCACATGGTATTTCTTCAGCCGATAGAAGTAATACCAATAGTATAAATGAAGTGGGTTTGTTTTGATAACCTTTCGGACTCGATTAGATAATATATATAACATCCATATGTGTTTGTACGTACTAGAATAATTTCTTAATTTTGACCTTTAACAACAAATTTCTTATAGGCAAATACCTACTGTTCCCTAAAACATTTACTTGTAAATATATATTAAGTTTTTTACTAAGGACAATAGAAGTGAATTGCAATATATTTGTATTAAAAATGTTTTAGTTATATATTAGGTGAAGTTATGAAAAATTGTATTAAAGTTGTATCAAAACTGTATTAAATATAAATATTCGGTGGTCTGTATCAAAACTGTATTAAATATAAATATGAAAAATTGTATTAAAGTTATAATGCACAAACATTTTAAACACACAGCTGATTTAATACCTTTTTTTTGTACAAAATATCTATAAGACCTAAGTTCTAATGCACAAACCTTTTTTTTAAAACACATAGCTGATTTAATACTTTTTTAATACAAAATATCCATAAGACCAAAGTTCTAATGGACAAATATTTTTGACACATAGCTGATTTAATACCCTTTTAATATATAGTTGATTTAATTTTTTTTAATACAAAGTATACATAACACCTAAGTTCTAATGCACAAATATTTTTTTAACACATAGCTGATTTAATACCCTTTTAACACATAATTGATTTAATACCTTTTTAATACAAAGTATACATAGCACCTAAGTTCTAATGCACAAACATTTTTTAAACGCATAGCTGATTTAATATCTTTTTAATACAAAGTATACATAACACCTAAGTTCTAACGCACTAAACTGTTTTAAACACATAGCTGATTTAATACCGTTTTAATACAAAGTATATATAACACCTAAGTTCTAATGCACAACCCTTTTTAACACGTAGTTGATTTAATACCATTTTAATATAAAATATTCATAAGACCTAAGTTTTAATGCACCAACATTTTTTAAAACACATAGCTAATTTAATACCTTTTTAATACAAAGTATACATAACACCTAAGTTCTAATGCACAAACTTTTTAAATACATACTTGATTTAATATTAACCTTTTTGATACAAAATTATCTATAATACATTTTTCATTCATCTTGTGCCTTAACAAAAAATTCTACCCACAAACCTTTTTAAACACACAGCTGATTTAATACCTTTTTAATACAAAATATCTATAAGACCTAAGTTCTAATGTACAAACCTTTTTAAAGTTGTATTAAAATTGTATATTAGGTGAGGTTCTGAAAAATTGTATTAAAGTTGTATCAAAACTGTATTAAATATAAACAATTGGTGGTCTGGTGGTGGTGATTGCGAGAAAGAAAAGATGAAGCTCTGAAAATATGCATTAAAATTGTATAAATATAAACGATAGTTATAATACAATTCGAATTCGATATTATACATTACTATAAATTCGATAGTTGTTGTTTCAGAACAAATATAATACATTTCTAACTATGTAAACTAATTTAAATAGTACCGAAATGTTTGAAATTCACATATAATACTTTTAATATATTTGTATTAAAAAATGTTTTAGTTATATATTAGGTGAAGTTCTGAAAAATTGTATTAAAGTTGTATCAAAACTGTATTAAATATAAACAATCGGTGGTTTGGTGGTGGTGAATGGTGATTTACCGAAAAAGAAGAGGTGAAACTCTGAAAAGTCTGTATTAAAGTTTTATTAAAAATGTATAAATATAAACGATAGTTATAATACAATTCGAATTCGATATTATACATTACTATAAATTTGATAGTTATTATTTCAGAACAAATATAATATATTTCTAACAATGTAAGCAAATTTAAATAGTACCGGAATGTTTGAAATTCACATATAATACTAATAATATATTTGTATTAAAAATATTTTAGTTATATTTTCACCACGTGCATTGAAACATACCTATAATATGTATTATATATTGAATTCAAAATGTATTATAATTATTTTTATCTTTTTTCTCTTATTAACAATGTTAAAATGTATTAGTATTGTATTAAAAATATATTAATTATATATTCACCATGTGCATTGAAAAATGTCTATAATATGTATATTATATTGAATTCAAAATGTATTACAAGTATAATTTATATTTATTTATTTTATTAATGATGTCAAATTTTTTTCATATCTTCAAAATAAATAATTTTTAGTCTTCACCAAACATCTTTAATTATTAAGATATAAGTTCCAATTTTTTAAATTATTTATATTAATACCAATTCAAAATCGAGTCTTAAATTAAAATAATTGATTTATTTTTTAAAAAAGAGGGTGAAAGAGAAAGAGAAAGAGAGGGAAGAGAAAGAGAAAGAGAGAGAGAGACAAAACAAAAGGAGAAAGAGAGAGAGAGAGACAAAACAAAAGGAGAAAGAGAGAGAGAGAGAGACAAAAAAAAAAGAAGAAAGAAAGGAGGGAGAAACACGTACAAGAAAAAAAAAAGAGAAGAAAAAAGAGACTATTAAATATATATTTCGCTATTTCTGGTAACAAGAATAGAGTGTGACACTATTATATATGTATTTAATTATTTCTGGTAAGAAAAATAAGCTAATTTATGTAATAGTAAAAGATATGTTATAACTCGTAAATAAGGATATATAATACATTATCTATGTAAATAGGCCTTTTGTTTATTAACTTTACTAGTGGTGTATGACCCGTATCAGCGCGGGCCCAATATAAAATATAGATTTAAAGGGTATATAATAAGTTTTATCAGCAAAAAATCGTTACTAAATTGAGAAGTGAACAATTCATGGATGCATTTAGATTCGGATATTCTTAGTCACATTTCGAATTTTAAGTGGTAAAATGAAAACATACCATTATTGAAAAGATAGTCTTATTGTATACATATTAACTGCTTGATGTAGCTTGTTAAGGAACCAAGTTTTACAAGATACGAAATTGTAAAATACCTATGTACATTCTATTTACATATTAACAGAATATAATGCATCAACTTGAATGTCGATTGAGACATAGAACTCATCCTGATGGTTACCATTAGAGTTTGCTTCAATGACTTTGCCGTTTTGTTCAATTCCATTGGCTATGCAAAGAGTTTTCGATTCTTCCATGTTAAAGTAACTATAACACTTTGTTTGGATGGTTGTTACTTATTATTTCATAGTGTATTGTATTAAATTGGTCGTTACATAAAATGGATCTTTTCATCGTTATCTAATTAATGATAGATTTAAACGATACTGTATGATACAATACAAATTAATTTATATAACAATCAAAACAAACATTGTATTTAGACTAACACTATAGTACCATCCAAACAAGGTGTGTATTACAAGAATGAAATTGAAAAAATGTTAACATAACTAAAATATTAAAATGACTATATAAATAGTGAAAAAGGAATATTAAGATTATTTTTTTAAGTCAGCCGCCTTTTTAAAAGGGAAGACACATGACGTCATGTGCCTTACCCCATAACTTGACGCCGTTAACAGTATCCCTGCAATGTTTCCCTTTTGGTTTCATACAAAAATTGATTGCCGTTTTGGAATTTTTAATCAATTTTATTGTCCTTTTGACCCCAGACTCCATGTTGAAACTGCTGCTTCTATTATATAGAAAAATATGGAAATTAAATCTTCCAAAACATTTTATATTTTTTACAAACAATATGATGTCAATATGTTGGTTGTTTTATAGAAGTGATTTTCTAATGTCTTTTTTTAGATTGAGTCAAGTGTTTGGATCTAAGTTTTAAAAATTGAACATGTGCAAATGAGAAGATAGATTTCATTCTTGAACAAATAAACTTCACTTTTTTTTTGTATTGACGCTTTAAATTTGTTTAGCCTTCAAAAGTTAAAATCCGCCAGTAACCACAATTGTGGAATTTTTAAAGTGCCTAATCCCTTCTTTAGAAATTCATTTAAATTTTTTATATTTTTTTAAAAAATAAAATTAATTTTTTTTTAAAAAATAAATAAAAATTCATTTAAAACCCTTACCTCAAACTTTGGTTATAAATAAAGGTTTTTGAAACACTTTTTAAAAATGATTTTCTTAATTTCCTAAAAATTAAGTGCCGGCTCTTTCTTTTATTTTTTCAAAAAAATATTTTCCAAGTTATGAAGTTTTGATCAAGTTTAAAATACATTGTAACATTTATCATGTGGAAACATCAAATTCTCAAAATTCCAAATCAGAAACTACGTAGTTGTCCCCTAAAAAAAATGTCTCAACAACCTCTATACATCTGCCAAAAGCTTACCACGGAATAATCCACTTTCAAGTTCGCGCATAATCTCATAACAAAATCAAAGTTATATTTAATTGAGCTTTCTATCAAATAGGAAAAATTACGTAAGTAGGCAAACATGTGATATGTATTTACAATATACCATTATAGTTTGAAAGAATTACAATTTGTAGCTATAGTTGAGGTGTTGTTGTTATTTTCTCTCTCCTTTCTTCCTCTCTCCCTTGCCTCTCTCTCTCTCTCTCTCTCTCTGCACTCTCGCTCGCCTCTCTCGCTTGCCTCTCTCCTCTCTCTCTCCACTTTCGCTCGCCTCTATCCACTCTCTCTACACTCTCGCTTGCCTCTCTCTTCTCTCTCTTCCATCTCTTCCTCACCTCTCTCCTCTCCCTTCCTCCTCCTCTCTGTCTCTCTCTCTTGCCTTTCTCTACCTCCTTTCTCTCAATACAAATAATAGCAATCAATTATACAAATACAAATATTAACAATCAATTATACAAATACAAATTATAATAATTAATTTATATAGACGGGACATGGTGCAACTTCATATTACCAAGGACATGATGCTAAATAGGAAAGAGTGGAGATCGCGTATTAGGGTAGAAGGTCAAGTGACAGCCCCATAACATGCGAGGTTGTGTGTTTTAAGGGGAAAAGGGGAGAATTCCTATTTGAATTTTTCTTATTCCCTGAATGCTCCTATTGCTTAGTGAGAAACCGAGAGTTATGCCAACAGAGTTCGCACAGACTAAAGTTTTTGCCTCTACTCTCCCTATATCTGAGAGTTAGGTTCATCGAACTCTATTTATTTTGTTTCAATTAATTACGAGAGTTTGATGTTGCTAGCTCTTTTGGGAGTAATATATTGATGGAGTTTGTCTTCTTTGACAAACAAGTTCACCCATAAGTTTTTACCCGCTGGATAAAGAAACTTTCAGGTCTCTTTCGTTCTCCTTCAGAGCTAACTACCCTATTTCGAGCAAAGGAAGTAATGGATTTTGTCAAGTTTTGTTTGAAAGGTAACATCTCTTCTCTTTGACTCTATGTTTTATTAGTTTTTACATTCAAATCACAAGAACCAAGACCATAATCTTTGTCCCATTCTGGAATTCAAAATTCAATTTCAAATCCGGATTTGAAATCCATCCACCCAATTTAGAATTTTGAACCCTAGCTATTTGGGGTCTATAAATAGAACCCCTCATCTCCCATTTTTATTCGGTTCTCAATTTCAGATTTCATTGAGTTATAAAAAAATCCAGCTAGTTCGAGTTTACAAAAATTCTTAATTTCAGCTAGTCGGAGTTGTCCACTAATAAAAATGTCTCAACAACTTCAATACATCTGCCAAAACTTACTACGGAATAATCCACTTTCAAGTTTGCTCATGATTTCATAAAAGAACCAAAGTTATATATAACTGAGCTATATATCTATCAAATACGAAAAATTATGTAATTAGGTAAACATGTAATATGTATTTACAAAATATCATTATGGTTTGAAAGAATTGCAATATGTAGCTATAGTTAGGGTGTTGTTGTTATTTTCTCTCTCCTCCCTTCCTCTCTCCTCTCTCTCTGCACTCTCCCTCACCTCTATCCTATCTCTCTCTACACTCTTGCTTGCAGTTGCTCCCAATTGCACACGCAAGTGTACGTGGTCCCTGGCTCGTATGACTAGCTCGCTTACTTTACTTTCACTCAACAAGGAAAATCAATCCTTAGAAAGACAAACATTGGATTATTTTTGTGTAACATATCCCTTTTTTTCTTTGTCTATTGACTGAGTTCCCCTTTTTTATAGTGGCTCTAAAAGAGCCAGATTATTGAACCCAAATGACTTGTCGATTAACTATTTTACTAAATTATACTAGTCTAATTATTTATTCAAGTGTGCCAAAAGTATTTAATTTATATTTAACTACTAAGAATGCAAGAACGAAATAAAAAATTAATTTTACAATGTTTGAGACAACTCCAGGGCCGCAACATGCTTAAGGTTTCATGTATCGCATTTAATGTAATGAATTAACTAAGGTTATCAAATTACTTATTTACAGAGTTGATTTTATGATCATTCTTACACCCCAAAAATTTCTAAGTTAAGACTTGAACTATTCTTCATTTATGTATAAAGTCGTGTCGGGTGATTCTTAAATTATGCTTAAGTGTTAAGGTTAATTCTTTAGTGTAAGAATAGATTTGGACATAAACTAATGTCACAAAAATCCCCTAGTACAAAGTTGAGCTGAAAGTTTCCAAACCGATTAAGTTTTGAGGTAAGGTTCTACTTAGGTCAACTTCAAATGATCATATCTTTCAGCACATAATGATTTATGTGGTCCATGATCTATCAAATCGAAGGTCTTTGAGTCCTCTTTCTAACGCCACCAAGTTTTCTCCATTTGAAGCTTGGAGTAAAAAGTTATGCCTCTTTGAGTGAAGCCTCTCTATTTAAGACACTTCATTCTTTTTAGAAAAGGGTATTTTGGTCTTTTCCTTTTCCCACTAGGCTTAGCACGTTATTGCTGCCCTAATTAAGGGTCTAATCAGATTCTAAATCACCTATTCACGTTCCTTAACACTTAGGGTTTTAGAGTGAGGTTTCAAGAAGAGAAAAAGGGCTAAGTTCAAGCATTTTTCAAGAATTGTGGTTTTCGCCAAGAACATCATTCTTTCCCGGTATGTAAGGCTTCCCATAGTGATGGATTTGTTCATCCTCACGCAAAGCATGTAATTCTTTGGTTAATTCGCCCATATAATCGTTTATGTAAGTATTGTTGAAGAGTTCTTGAGTTGTAAGCTTCATTTTTTATCAATGGAAGTTTTAAGTTCTTGAGGTGAGGGTTTTGCGAATGAGTGGTGGTTCTTGAAAGAATTTGAGTGGGATTTTAATAATTTCATGTTGGGTTGGTGAATCAAAGAGAGTTTGGAAAAAATCAATCGATTTTAGAGGAGTTAGGATCCAAAATTGAGCAAGAAAATTCGTCAAAATTCTTGGCAGGGGTGAGGCATGGCACGCCATGAAGGCGGCAGAGCTGGTCTTCAGTAATTTGGGGCCTGGCGCCCCACGCCAGCAGTACGCCCCAAACTCTCTTTAGTAGTTTGGGGCCTGGCGCCCCACGCCAGGGCCTATTTCTTCTCTGTTCATTCGGGCGTGTTCCTTTAAGTTGTGGCTATGCTTCCCCACTTTATATTAGCTCCTATAGGCTCCAGTTACCATTGCGAATTCATGTATTATCCTACTCATATGTCTTAATTTACATTCCAAACTAAAGTAAGTTTAAGAGGAAAGTTCAAGAGGTCTTTCGAGTCGTTTTGAGAATTCTTTTGTAATTAACAATAGTTTTGAACTAAGTCTTGCGAAAGTAAATATGAGAATGAGAAGAGTTGTATTCATGATTTAAAAAAGAGAGTATAAGGGAACTAAGTATTCCCAAATGTAACACTTTTATAATTAAAAGAGAGAAACATTGATTTCTAAATGAGCTATGAGTACAGAGATACTTCAGAGTAGTTACCTCTTTTAAGAGGATCTTTTGAGTAATTACCTCAAATTGAGAAAAGAGAATGTTTTTAAACATTGAGCATGAGTATATATAATTATTGGGAGTAGTATTGAGCACCGATATGGAGGAGAGTTCAGACAACTTACAGCCCCCATAAACCATGTATGCCAACATGGGTAAAGGATGCATACTTTTTAGATGATTTCCTTAGTGTCTTCGGGCAGAGCTTAGTGGATCCACTTAGTTGAGGTGTCCTTTACCCCGGCAAGGTATATGATAGTTCTAGCAGCGTGGGCGAGACGCTGTATCATCACGTAGCTCATAATGATGGTTGTCGATTAGAGAAACTACCAAATAGAGTAAAGAGTACTTTCATTGTATTTTCACATATAATTTCCTTTGAGTTATTATATTATACTTTTTGAAGCTTAAAATGATGTTATCTCTAATCATGATTTACGTTGAGTTGAGTCGAGTTGAGTTGAGTTGAGTTGAGTTGAGTCGAGTGAGTTGACTTGAGTCGAGTTGAGTTGAGTTGAGTTGAGTTTAGTTGAGCATTTCTTTCAGCGTGGTCAGTTCAGTATATGCATTTATTGCATTCTTTCGGTAAGAGTTTAAATGAGTTTTTCATCATTATCTATATTATATTTCAGTTGAGTTACTGCCAGAGTTTCAGTTCAGTTTTTTGGTTATTCAGCTATATTACATACTCGTACATTCAATGTACTGACGTCATTCGACCTGCATCTTTTGATGATGCAGATACAGGTACTTAGGATCATCAACACGAGTTCCGTTGAGATCACTTCATCTGCTTGTCAGCTTTTGAGTAAGGCCTCCTTGGTTCCGGAGGACTCCAGTCATATAAGTTGTCAGTAGTAGCTCTTTGAGGTGTCGTGGGTCTTGTCCCGATATCCTTCCTTAATAATAGAGGCTTCATAGATAGATAGAGTTGAGTAGTCTTTCAGTATTTACTTCTCTTCAGTTGTTTTACAAACTATAAGTATTTCTATTGAGTATTGTCCAGACTTTGTGAGTTGAGTATTTGAGTTTATTAGATTTAATGCAGTTTTAAGCCTATTATTGCTTGAGTTAGATTTCCGCTTGTAGTCAGCCAGGATGAGGGTTCGCTTCAGGACAAACAATGGTTCTCGAGTGCCGGCCACGTCCAGGGTATAGGCTTGAGTCGTGACAAACTTGGTATTGTAGCTCTTTGAGGTGTCGTGGGTCTTGTCCCGATATCCTTCCTTAATAGTAGAGGCTTCATAGATAGATAGAGTTGAGGAGTCTTTCAGTATTTACTTCTCTTGAGTTGTTTTACAAACTATATGTATTTCTATTGAGTATTGTCCAGACTTTATGAGTTGAGTATTTGAGTTTATCAGATTTAATGCAGTTTTAAGCCTATTATTGCTTGAGTTAGTTTTCCGCTTGTAGTCAGCCAGGATGAGGGTTCGCTTGGGAACCAACAATGGTTCTCGAGTACCGGCCACGTCCAGGGTGTAGGCTCGGGTCGTGACAAACTTGGTATCAGAGCACAAGGTTCAAATATCCTAGGGTGTCTATGAAGCCATGTCGATAGGATCTTATTTATGGTTGTGAGGCCCCCACTTCTATAAATGAGGGACTACATGCATTTAAGAAAAGTTTTCCTTCTTTCATACTCTAAATCGTACAATAGAATTGTGTCATATGGAACTTATTCATACTTGTGCATTTCTCATATCCATTCGACTACCCTCATACTCAAGGTGGTTGAAATAGTAAAGCCTAGATCCATATCGATCAGTTACTCTCAGATAAAGTCTTCAGAAAGTCAAGAGACTGCAGAGGGCCTTGAGAGAAGCCCGTGAGTGTGCTTAAGTATTTGAATTTGAAAGAATGCACCTTTATCCATATGAATCGTGTGTTTGAGCTAAAAGCGAGATTTACTCTAGATTCTCTTCTCTTTGTTTCAGTTGAGACCCTTATGAGGCAGTGTGTTTATGAACTTGATAGTATTTCCCCCTAAAAGATAGTATGAGTTACGATATTATGAGCCAGTAGTTATAGAAATGTCTAGAATTAGAAGAATGCATGCAGAGTATAGTAATCTAAGAAAGGGAGATAGTGATGAGGTAAATTACATTGTTGCAGTCATGCACCCAGTAAGTTATTAATGATAAGTTTTTCCTTATGAGTAGACTAAGAAGTGATGAGTTGGTGTAGATTTCATAATAGAAGGTAGAGTAAGAGTTACTAGTATGGATGAGTTAGAGTATACTTTAACTAGAAGGGAGTTTATGTCAATGACATTGTGTTGGTGAAGGCTAAGCATATGTGTTGAATAAAAGAGCAGAGTATTTATGAGGTGATAAATCTAAGCTAGGCTTATGATTTTTGAAAGGAGAGCCCATAGTATTTAGAGGATTATAGAACTAATTAAGTAATGCTGTATAATAAGTGGGTAAATAGTACTTAAATTGTGAAAAAGAATGTGGCAGTAATATGTAATTACGTAGACGGAGAGATAAACATTGACTACTTGTCATGAGATCTTAGTGAGTGAGTGTTTCTTAAGTTTATCTAATAGTTATAAGTTAGTATAGTAAGCGAGCAATTATATTGATATCCGTGTCTAGTAATAGACACTAAGCTTAAATTTAAGATGAGTGTCGTGATAAAAAGGATGACAGCATGAGGGTAATGATGTTAGTTTTGAGATCTAATCTAGTAGGATTGACCTGAAATAAGTGAGGAATTAAGGTGTTACTTTGTAATAAAAGCGTGTGACACAAGTGTGATATTATGACCCATAGATAAGAGCAATGAAGGTGGCCAAGTCACTAGATTAACAAGAGTATTCAAAAGGTGTACCCGAAATCGTATATAGTCAGATGAGGTTCTAATTAAGTTTATTGTTTCCATGTATGCCTAGATAGCATATTGAGTTGCTAATGTGGAGTAGGCTGATGTAAGCATTATTTATTACCCTTAAGAGTTGGGTAGAAGGGATTTTATATAGTCCATGACGAGCCTCTTAAATATAGTTCCATGTTTCCTCCAGTTAGGTTGATATGAACATAAAAAGATGTTATTAGTAGGCTAAGAAGGAGAAATCAGATTATTAACAGTTAGACTAAGGGGCCTTATAAGCCAATGAGAAGAGGGGAAGAGAGTTCAGTAGTCATAAGATTTACATCTTCTGAGTAAAAATAGCGAATGTAGACCAGTTTTAGAGATGATAAAATATATCCATAGCTTTAAAGTGTCAGCTTTAGACCTAAGAGGGAGATGATAAGAAGAGGAACCAAGTCAAGTTTTGAGGATCAGATAGAATGTGTTCAAAATGAGTTAAAATGATATATCTATCCATTCATACTCTACCGTATTCCTCAAAGTTCAGTCGTTACATCATCTTATTGATGTTTCTAAGATCAGAATTGTATTCATGACCTATGCTCATACACTTCATACATATTCACATCTATGCTCAGTTCCCAGAATGAGGAGCAAAGACTTTAGCCCATTGATCTCAATCTTACTCCATAAAGTTATGGATATCAGCCTCATGATATAAACCTATTCATATAGGCACTTATGTCTCATAGTATGCCCAGTCTCGTGAATTCATGATTTGATCTCAATGGCTAGCAACTTGATGTTATGTCATGCATATTCTTATATCAGAATTCTCGAATAAATCGTGCTTATGATCTTTCGCCCTAAAACTCTTTCAGTGATCCTTTTAGTTAGAGAGCGATGTTGATGATAGTAGTGGAGTGATGATAGAAGGGGAAGGTTGATGTTTCTCAATGTTGGTAGCAGTAGTATGCTTATTCCATCTAAGGTTATAAAAGTGGAGAAAGGATGAATGAAGATTTCCTATGAGTAATAGTTAAATGAGAGCAATTAGTTGGTTCCTGATAGTAATGCGTGAAATTTCAATTGATAGAGGTGACGAGAGGAGGAATTCTTAGAAGGATTCGTTAGTAGGAGTCCATGGATTGACTATAGTACTAGGCTTGAATGTGGTGTTGTTACATGTGGATGAGTATATGATGCATTAGATGCTTCTTGAATAGGACTCGAAGTTTGGTTGAATGTAGTGGTAAGGAGAGGTATTCTTGGGATGAGATTCCCTATAGAGGTATAGAACCTGAATCTTGTGGTTTAGATAAGTATAATGATATCATGTTTAGCACCTTGTGAATTAGAAATTAGGCTTGAACACAGTAAGCGCAAGCGATTTGACTTAGACATTTGTAAGAGTAGTCATATACTCTGGTGGGAGCTATGAGTTGCAGCTAATGAAGTGTAGTAATCAGAAAGGAGAGCATAGTTGAGAAGTTTTGCTAAGTTCAAAAGCCATCAGTCATATCACTCAAGGCATAGTAGTCATATTCTACTTCGTGTCTGGATACCCTTGTTTCATGTCATGGCTTACAATCTTGAAATCTTATGTGAGCTTCGTGCTAAGTGTGCTCGAGTCTAGTTTCAAAACTCCCAGTATGAATCACTTCCGCCTATGTTAGTAAGCAAGTTCATAAGTCATAAAGGTAGTAAGAGTAATACCTTTCCCTTCCATTATCAGTTTAACCATCATTCGAGGACGAATGATCCCAAAGGGGGAGATATTGTTACACCCCAAATATTTCTAAGTTAAGACTCGAACTATTCTTCATTTATGTATAAAGTCGTGTCAGGTGATTCTTAAATTATGCTTAGGTTTCAAGGTCAATTCTTTAGTGTGAGAATAGATTTGGACATAAATTAAGGTCACAAAAATCCCCTAGCACAAAGTTGAGTTGAAAGTTTCCATACCTATTAAGTTTTGAGATAAGATTCTACTTAGGTCAACTTCAAATGATCATATCTTTCAGAACATAATGATTTAGGTGGTCCATGATCTATAAAATCGAAGGTCTTTGAGTCCTCTTTCCAGCGCCACCTAGTTTTTTCCATTTGAAGCTTGGAGTAAAAAGTTATGCCTCTTTGAGTGAAGCCTCTCTATTTAAGGCACTTCATTCGTTTTAGGAAAGGGTATTTCGGTCTTTTCCTTTTTCCCACTAGGTTTAGCACGTTTCTCCTGACCTAATTAAGGGTCTAATCAGATTCTAAATCACCTATTCACGTTCCTTAACACTTAGGGTTTTAGAGCGAGGTTTCAAGAAGAGAAAAAGGGCTAAGTTTAAGCATTCTTCAAGAATTGTGGTTTTCGCCAAGAACATCGTTCTTTCCAGGTATGTAAGGCTTCCCAGAGTGATGGATTTTTTCATCCTCATGCCAAGCATGTAATTCTTTCATTAATTCGCCCATATAATCGTTTATGTAAATATTCTTGAAGAGTTCTTGAGTTGTAAGCTTCATTCTTTATCAGTAGAGGTTTTAAGTTCTTGAGGTGAGGGTTTTGCGAATGAGTGGTGGTTCTTGATAGAATTTGAGTGGGATTTTAATAATTTCATGTTGGTTTGGTGAATCAAAGAGAGTTTGGAAGAAATCAATCGATTATAGAGGAGTTAGTACCCAAAATTGAGAAAGAAAATTCGTCAAAATTCTTGGCAGGGGAGTGGCGTGGCACGCCATGAAAGCTCCAGAGCTGGTCTTTAGTAGTTTGGGGCCTGGTTCCCCACGCCAGAAGTATGCCCCAAACTTTCTTTAGTAGTTTGGGGCCTGGCGCCCCACGCCAATAGTACGCTAGGGGTCCCCAGGGCCCATTTCTCATCTGTTCATTTGGGCGTGCTCCTTTAAGTTGTGGCTATGCTTTTTCACTCTATATTAGCTGCTACAGGCTTCATTTAACATTGAAAATTCATGTATTATCCTACTCATACGTCTTAATTTACTTTCCAAACTAAAGTAAGTTTAAGATGAAAGTTCAAGAGGTTTTTTGAGTCGTTTTGAGAAATCTTTTGTAATTAATAGTAGTTTTGTACTAAGTCTTGAGAAAGTATATTCATGAAAAAAAAAAGTATAATGGAACTAAGTATTCCCAAATGTAACACTTTTATATTTAAAAGAGAGAAACATTGATTTCTAAATAAGTTATGAGTGGAGCATGAGTATATATATTTATTGGGAGTAGTATTGAGCACCGATATGGGGGAGAGTTCAGACAACTCACAGCCCCCATAAACCATGTATGTCAACATGGGTAAAGGATTCATACTTTTTAGATGATTTCCTTAGTGCCTACGGGCAGAGCATAGTGGATCCACTTAGTTGAAGTCGTGTCCTTTACCCCGGCAAGGTATAGGACAGTTCTGGCAGCCTGTGCGAGATGCTGTATCATCACGTAGCTCATAGTGATGGTTGTCGGTTAGAGACACTCCCAAATAGAGTAAAGAGTACTTTCATTGTATTTTCACATATAATTTTCTTTGAGTTATTATATTATACTTTGTGAAGCTTAAAATGATATTATCTCTAATTATGCTTTACATTGAGTTGAGTTAAGTTGAGTTGAGTCGAGTTGAGTTGAGTCGAGTGAGTTGACTTGAGTCGAGTCGAGTTGAGTTGAGTTGAGTTTAGTTGAGCATTTCTTTCAGCGTGGTCAGTTCAGTATATGCATTTATTGCATTATTTCGGTAAGAGTTTAAATGAGTTTTTCATCATGATCTATATTATATTTCAGTTGAGTTACTGCCAGAGTTTCAGTTCAGTTTTTTGGTTATTCAGCTATATTACATACTCGTACATTCAATGTATTGACGTCATTTGACCTGCATCTTTTGATGATGCAGATACAGGTACTTAGGGTCATCAACACGAGTTCCGTTGAGATCACTTCATCCGCTTGTCAGCTTTTGAGTAAGGCCTCCTTGTTTTCGGAGGACTCCGGTCATATAAGTTGTCAGTAGTAGCTCTTTGAGGTGTCGTGGGTCTTGTCTCGATATCCTTCCTTAACAGTAGAGACTTCATAGATAGATAGAGTTGAGGAGTCTTTCAGTATTTACTTCTCCTGAGTTGTTTTACAAACTATAAGTATTTCTATTGAGTATTGTCCAGACTTTATGAGTTGAGTATTTAAGTTTATCAGATTTAATGCAGTTTTAAGCCTTTTTATTGCTTGAGTTAGTTTTCTGCTTGTACTCAGCCAGGATGAGGGTTCGCTTAGGGACCAACAATGGTTTTCGACTGCCGGCCACGTCGAGGGTGTAAGCTCGGGTCGTGACAAACTTTGTATCGCAGCTCTTTGAGGTGTCATGGGTCTTGTTCCGATATCCTTCCTTAATAGAAGAGGCTTTATAGATAGATAGATTTGAGGAATCTTCCAGTATTTACTTCTCTTGAGTTGTTTTACAAACTATATGTATTTCTATTGAGTATTGTCCAAACTTTATGAGTTGAGTATTTGAGTTTATCAGATTTAATGCTGTTTTAAGCCTATTATTGCTTGAGTTAGTTTTCCGCTAGTAGTCAGCTGGCCACATCCAGGGTGTAGGCTCGGGTCGTGACAATCATGATCTCTCGACCTCTAATCGCCTACTCCAACTAGCTGCCTAACTACATCGTTGAGTGGGAATAGATAGTCCTAATTAGTGAACATTTATATTTCATCCTGTTTCGTAACCAAGCTTGGTGTTCGTGCGGGCGTCACTCCTACACACGAATCTAATCAAGTGATATGCAAGTTAGATCAAGCTCTTTGTATTCTTTGGTCTATCTACATCTTCGTCTCTCGAGTCCAAGAATGGACAATATATTTATTTCTATGGTGATCAAGCATGATATACTTAAATAAGAATAGAAAAGTAATTTAAGGGATAACCAACAATTAATTAAAAAACAATGGATGTTCAATAATTACCCGTAGCCGCAGCCCCAGAACAAGGGTCTTTAGCTACTAATGTCTAAGAAAAGAAGAAGAAGAAAAGAACCCTAAAAAGTATTGACAACTTTTCCTTACAATATATATTCACTCCTCATAATTATTTCTATGGACTATTTATAGATATAGAAAAAAACTATAAATAAAAGTAATTGAGTCCAAAACAAATTAAGAACCCAAAACTCAAAAAATTGGAATTCTGCGTAAAATAGTACCGCCGCCTCAACAATTTGTTCGGTTGTCTTAATGATCCACAATTTGATATCCTTTGAATTCTGGCCAACTTTTGCATATATATAAATATAATATAATATAATATAATATTTAATCCATTAAGCTGTCTGCTTGATTTCCTTCTATAATCTTCTATCTTTAATTCGTTTTAGCTTCAAACTTCTTTATCTTTACACTAATTTACTCCTACAAATAAAATACACTATTTAGCACATTCCATAAAATTCATGCTAAAAAAGGACAAATACAAATACAAAATGTGAGACAAATAATGATAAGAAATTATATTTTTTGCCTCACATCATCAACCCACACTTAAACTTTTGTTCGTCCTCGAGCAAACATTAAAGCTCATCTCAAAAAAATTATACTAGGAATGCCACCACTTTGGTTGATACAAACAATTAGGCCATATAGAAATTTCAAAACATCAAGTACAATTCCCGATCATTATGCGAGATATACAAATAAACAACAAACCTCTAACCTCCTAACCTCAAGAAAGGACTTTGAACTCATCGAATTTAAGCATGCTCACCTACTCTCGTCAAAGAAAGTTAATAAAATCACCTATCCATCATGAAACAAGTACCCTCACAAGAAGAAATAATCCTCACACTCAATTCAAAAGATTGAATATAAATTAAGGAATTAGCATCAAAGAACTACTCTCACACTCATAAATAAAATTCACATGTATGCACAAAGAACCATAGGCTTGCCCATTATGTACATCTCCACTAATTAAGCATGATTGAATAGAATCAAATAAGACTTTAACAGGTTGTAATGTAGGCTAAGGGACGGGTAGGAAAAGTATATAATAGTGACTTAAACTTTCCTAAGCACTTTGCACTTTTAGACTTCATCACCTATTATTTTCTTCTCTTTATTTTCAGCCCTCTCTTCAATAATTATTTCACAATTAATTCTCATCATCTCAAGAATGCGTCAATCATTTTTTTCTACAATCATTTTTTTGTTTTCTCAAAGATTTTTTTTCTTCTCCCTTTTTTTTTTCTTCATGTCACATTCTTTCGAAGAGGGCTTTTTCATCGCTTTGTAGCTATCATTGATTTCATTCAACCATACCTTTTCTTCAGATTTACCAATTATAATCAGTCTATGCTACAATGCTCAAGGAAGCAAGGTACAAAAACTAGGGATTCAATAAAATAATTAAGGGCAAAATATGGCTACCAACAAAAGGTTACAGGCTCAAAAGGGCTAACTAGTGCTATAATATTTGAAAAGGCTAAAATTTCCAAGACAAATCAAAAGAAAGCCTATTATCATCTCCTAAACAAAGCAACACTTTTTATTTCGCTTGATAACATGCGCGACAAGTTCTAGACTAAGATGCAAAACATGAAATAAATAAATTCTCACCACACATGGCACAAGTATCAATCAAGATGGATCAATTCCACTTCTAAAAGAGACAGGGTCATAACAAACTACAAAATAAAATAAGTTATTTACAAAGTCAGAACCATGAGCCTAAGTGTCAAAGAGTCGCCAATTTCACTAGCAATCAATCATTCACAAGAAAGTACTACTCAAAATTAGGCCTAAATAGCAAGTATCACACAACTCAAAAGGGTCTTTTCTTTTCTCTCAAAAAAATAATAAAACAAAAAAAAACTTACTCTCTAAAAGATAATCGGTTCAAAAGGACTATCCTCAGGAAAAGAGCCGAAAACAAAAGCTGAGGAACCCATCCTAAAAAAAGAAAAGACTCAATAAAATAGTAAAAACTAGGAATTCATTCCTCTACCCCACACTTAAAAAGATGCTATGTCCCCAAAGCATCAAATAAAATTTAAAACAAGGGTTAGGAAAACTCTCTGAGGCCTCTAGGCCTAGCTAGTAACATGTTCTCTTAATTTTCATCAAGGGTCGTACGCACCCCACACTTAAGCTCAAACGTGCTCCTTTGCTTCAAATTCTTGGGTACTCAGACTTCCCCTAATCTGCAAAAATAAGACCAAAAGAAAAAAAGTGACACTATAAAAAATAAAATAAAAAAATAATAAAATAAGAAGCTACACTATAAATTGAGTTGCCTCCTAATAAGCGCCCGATTTAACATCGCAACACGACCTAATTAAGTTCACCACTTTTCTTTCCACTCTGAAGTTATGAATTGCACCCCTAACTTTGCATCAATTTTTCTGCTCTTCTCAAGGGGCGGTGGTATTAAGATAAAGGAACCAAGTAATAAATGTCACATCTTGCCATTCTTGGCCCTTATGTGAGGAATGTCGTTTTGTCTACGTGAATTAGAAAACTTTAGAATGTAGGGGCCTTGTTCCTCATCTAGACACTCCTCTATTAGTTTAGATGACTCGAATTTCATGTCGTCATCCAAGCATAATATAGAAAAATGTTTAGAATGAGGTCCAAGATGCCTAAATTCCAAAGTAGTATTATTTACAACATTCTCACTTTTGTACTCTTTCTCAACATCGACATTAAGGAATAAAGTATAGTTGAATAGTTGGAATTCCTCTTTTTTCTCCACTAGTTGGTCATCCTCCACGAAAATTGGTGATTGAGCATCAGACGCCTCAATCTTTTTGTTCAAGTGTGCCTCCAAGTCATGAATATCTGAGCCAAATTGATCTATTTCTTGTGTGAGCTCAACTCTTCCTTCTATCAGTTGGCTTGTCATGTATGTTAGACCATCACAGATAGACTCTTGAAACTTGAGATGTTGAGCTTGTTCATGTAACCAAGACTAGCTCACTATCTCTGCTTCTTCATAACTTTCTCCTTGTTTGGATTCAATCTCTTCCTCTAATTGAGTATTAGCTAGGTCTGTAACATGCAATTGATCAGCGTCAACCTTAGCTTGCAGTTCCATGATTTTTACATGCAGTTTCATGTTTTTTGCTTGTAGTTCCATGAGTATTGGTTCCAGTTCCGTGAATTTGTCCAGCATTTCCATAAATTGCTTTAAAAACATATTGCGCTCCTCTTGTTCAGCATTCTCCACTTCATCAACCCTGCCAACATCACAAATAACAGAAGAATCATAAAAGGGGTTCAGGGGAGGGGAATAAGAGTTAGGACAACCGTTTCCAATTACCATATTGATCACCACATATATGACATATAGGACACTCGATATCCAAGTGGGGTCCATTACAATAATTACAAGAATACTTATAAGGATACTCCTCACCCAACCACGAATTATCCCAATCATTCGTATCAATAAGAGTACAAAATTATTCAAAGGAAAAAAAATTAATTGTTCAGAAAAAAACCAATAAAAAAGCAGAAAAAGAAAATTTAAATAAATAAAAAGAAAAAGTATAACCCAGAAGAATAGTTAATTTCTAAGTTCCCGGCAGCGAATCCAAAAATTTGTTGCTCCCAATTGCACACGCAAGTGTACGTGGTCGCGCAAGTAATATAGTGGCTCTAAAAGAGCCGGATTATCGAACCTAAAGGACTTGTCGATTAACTATTTTACTAAATTATACTAGTATAATTATTTATTCAAGTGTGCCAAAAGAATTTAATTTATATTTAACTACTAAGAATGCAAGAATGAAATAATAAAATTAACTTACAATGTTTGGGAAAATTCCAGGGCTGCAGCATGCTTAAGGTTTCATGTATCACATCTCATGTAATGAATTAACTAAGATTATCAAATTATTGATTTACAGGGTTGATTTTATGATCATGATCTCTCAACCTCTAATCCCCTACTCCAACTAGCTTCCTAACTACGTCGTTGAGCGGGGATAGACAGTCCTAATTGGCGAGCATTTATATTTTATCCTGTTTCGTAACCAAGCTTGGTGTTCATCCGGGCGTCACTCCTAAACACGAATCTAATCAAGTGATATGCAAGTTAGATCAAGGTCTTTGTATTCTTTGGTCTATCTACCTCTTCGTCTCTCGAGTCCAAGAATAGGCAATATATTTATTTCTATGGTGATCAAGCATAAAATACTAAAACAAGAACACAAAAGTAATTTAAGCGATAACTAACAATTAATTCAAAAACAATCGATGTTCAACAATTACCCGTAGTCGCAGTCCCAGAACAAGGGTCTTTAGCTACAATGTCTAAGAAAAGAAGAAGAAGAAAAGAACTCTAAAAAGTATTGACAACTTTTCCTTACAAAATATATTTCCTCCTCATAACTATTTCTATGGACTATTTATAGATGTAGAAAACCTTAAATAAAAGTAATTGAGTCCAAATCAAATTAAGAGAACCCAAAAGAATTGGAATTCTGCGTAAAACAGTACCGCCGCCTCAACAATTTGTTCGCTTGTCTTAATTATTCACAATTTTATATCCTTTGAATTCTGGCCAACTTTTGTATATATATAAATATAATTTAATATTCAATTTAATCCATTAAGCTGCCTGCTTGATTTCCTTCTATAATCTTCCATTTTTAATTCGTTTTAGCTCCAAACTTCTTTATCTTTACACCAATTTACTCCTACAAATAAAATATACTATTTAGCACAATCCATAAAATTTATGCTCAAAAAGGACAAATATAAATATTAAATGTGAGATTAATAATGATAAGAAAATATGTTATTGGCCTCACATCACTTGCCCCTCTCCTCTCTCTCTCTTTCATCTCTTCCTTGCCCCCCCCCCCCTCCCCCCCCAAATACAAATGATAGCAATCAATTATACAAATACCAATGTTAACAACCAATTATACAAATACAATTGATAAGTGTCAACTATATAGATCCTCTTTAGTGATACAAAATACAAATACACATGTATTCGCTAATATGTACAGCACCCATGCATCATTCATACAAATGATAACAATTAATTATACAAATACAAATATTGAATTTGATACAACATACAATTGTATACAGATACAATTGATACAAAATGATAACAATCAATTATACAAATATAAATGTTGAACTTGATACAACATTGATACAATTATATTTAATGATACAATTTATTCATTGATACAAATTGTATTCATTGGTACAACTAGATTCATTGATACATATACATACTAGTTACATATATACATTTATCTAGCACATATACTTCACAACATAGATTTGTCCAGAAGAAGAGGAAAAGGAGGAGTAGGAGGAGGAGGAAGAAGAAGACGACATAAATTGTATAGTATTTTAGAAGTTATTATAGTATCTATATACTAAAGTATTTTTAGGACATATGTATCTTTTATTCTTTTAAGAAAAAAATACATGAAAAAACACGAAATTGCAGAAATTTCCTTAAAAATATATAGATCTTTAACTTTTTTCCTTTAGAGTAACTAAAATTTTATGTCCATTAGAACTAGGTTTTTAGAAATTAAATCATGTGGGGTATAACATGTGAGTACTTATGCCCAAAAAAAATTTCATCAATTTTTTTATTAAATAAACTACAAAAACAAAAATTAACACTTAAAATAAAAAGAACATAAATTAAATACCAATCTGTTGAAAAGACAATTCGTGTAGAAACTTGTTTAGGATGATGCACTACCATTGACAAAGGGAATTCAAACACCCCAATATATGTGAAGGTTAATGCAATTGGTGTTTTTATTATGTATGTAAATGTTGTCAAGGATATATAAATATGATTTTCAATTTTAAAAAATAATGTATGAGTGAAACCTTTTTATGTGTGTCGAGTTCAGAAATTGAATCATTTTTATTATAGGGAAAATTACGCAGCTAAGCAAACTTATACTACTTAATTATCTACAATAGCTATAATTTGCATTAATTACAATTCGAAACTAACTTTAAGGTATAATTTCACTCTCTCTCTCGCCTCTCTCCCCTCTTCCTCTCTCTCGCGCCTCTCCCCCATCTCTCTGGGATTCTCGCTAGCCACTCTCCTCTCCCTGCCCAGTCTCTCTCTCTCGCTTCTCTTCTGCCAATCTCTCTCTCACTTTATACAAACACAATATATAATTTGTATTTGTATAAAGCGAGAGAGACGGGATATACAAATACATATACATATATGTGCGCCTTATACACTTATAATTATACATATACAAATCTTCCCCGGCCCAGTTCTCTTTTGTCTTTCTCTCTCTCTCGCTTTATACAAACACAAATGTATAATTTGTGTTTGTATAAAGCGAGAGAGATTGGATTTTGCCCTGCTCAGTTCTCTTTTGTCTATCTCTCTCTCTCTTTATACAAACACAAATGTATAATTTGTGTTTGTATAAAGTGAGATAGATTAGATTTACAATACAAATGTTTTATCTCGATTCAATTGTATACGAATTCAAATTATATGTAGATATACAAATACAATACTTGATACATATACATATATACAATTATTTTGATAGATATACATATGTATAATTCGACATATATACATATACAATTCGCCTCTCTCCACTCTCTGCCCTCTCTCACTCGCCTCTCTCCACTCTCTCCCAGTCTCGCTCGCCTCTCTCCTCCCTCTCCCACTCTCGCTCACCAAATATACAAATACATATGTATATCAGTTACATTTATACATTATTTTGATAGATATACATATACAATTCACCTCTATCCACTCCCTGCCCTCTCTCGCTCGCCTCTCTCCTCTCTCTCCCAGTCTCGCTCGCCACCCTCTCCTTATAACATGTAGCTATGAATTGTAATTATCAAACTATAACTATGGAGCATAATTAAAATATTTTGAGTGGCTATTTGTGAAAGTTTCTCTTTATTATATTAGTTTTATTTGACCCATGCCATGTTTGGGCCCAAATCAATTAAAAAAAATAAATTCATAGATATTTTTTAAAAAGGAATTTTGTTTTTTTAAAACATCAATTTGACATTTTTAAGGTCTCCTAAAATATTAACATTCAAAATGGTTGTAACACCTCGTGACTCTACTCTTAGAATCCGAATCTTTCGTCGTAAGTATACAAGCTTGAACCGAGTGATGTCCTACTAGTGCTTATGCTTTAAGGTTCATTCCTATGAGTGAAAAGTGTATTAGAAGTAGTTTAGGGTCATAAGAGACCTCTAGTACTAAGTCTAGTTCAAAACCTTCCTACTCGCTCAAGTTTTTAGGATTAGTTGATACAAAGGTCAACTTCAAACGGCCATATCTCTCAGTATATAATCAATTAGGTAGATCATGACATATCAAATTAAAGGTCTATGAGTCTTCTTTCTATCGTCATCAAGTTTTCATCATATGGAGTTCAGAGTAAAAGGTTTTGACTGTTTTACCAGAGACTACCCCAACATAGTTTTAAAAGACCGACAACTATGAATTACATTTACGGGTCATAAATTGAAGTATGACCCGTAGTTTAGACTCGTAAAACCAAATCCAAAAATTGATTCTTTTGGTCTAATTCTTACGGACCCAATTAGAGGTCGTAAAACCATCTACGGGCTGTAATTTGGTCTCGTAAAATGAAGTCATGAAACTTGTTTTTGGGATTAATTTCCATGGATCTGATTATGGGTCGTAAACCCAATTAAGGGTCATAATTTGGGTCCGTAGAATGAACTTCAAAAATTCAAAATTTTTGTTTGACTTCCACGGATAGGATCTATGGCCCGTAGATCAAACCACAGACCATAGATGGCCTCATGGAAGGTTGCGACAACTTTTTAATTGGGGTGTTTCAATATTTTCCATTCTTCCTAAGTCTAAGCCATAATGTTTTAACTTCTATTAGGGGAATATATTTCATCAAGTACTCATTTTTCTTTCTCTTCTACTCGCTGAACTTCCCAAATTCAAAAAAGAAAAGCTAGGGTTTCAAGTCTTTCATACAAGTTCCTCTTTCAAATCCCAATCACTCAGGTATGTAAGGCTTCAATATAAGAGTACCCCTTTACTCTCATGCCTAATTTTTTTTTAATTTCAAGGCTTTTGTGAAACTGTACGAAGAAAAGTTAGGGTTTTCATATGAACAACGACTTTCCTCATAAGCCTATGTTTCCTTTAAATTATTTTAGCTATTAAAATTACATTGATTTGATTTAGCATGATTTCTATAATCATTTAAACCCTTAGGCTTTCAAGTATGAAAATTCGCATGATATGAACTTCAACCTCTATACATGTTAATTTAGATATGACTCCTGATAGTTAATCTGAGACCTGACCTCAACTCCCAACTCCGGACCTAGGACCCAATTTTCAAATAGGGACTTGACCCCGACTCCCGATCCGAGACCCTACTTTTGAATCGGGACTCAACCCCGACTCTCGATCAGAAACCTGACTTCTAAATCTAAACCAAACCCTGAGACTCGACTCAAGACCCAATTTTCAAACCAAAATATGACCTCGACACCCAACTCGGGACCTATCTTTCGAATTGGAATACGACCCCGACACAAGACTTCGATGACTGATTCGAGATCCAATCCCTACTCCTGAATTAGGACCCAACTTCTCAATCAATACCCGACCTGGAAGCCCCCCTTACACTATAACCCAAGACCTAAATTGAGACCCGACATCTAAACTGGGACATGAATTTCGAACCAGGACCTGACCCTGACACCTATCTAGGACCCAATCTAGAATCTAATTTCTAAATCGGGATCCGACCCCATACCTGACCTCGATGACCGATTTGGAATATGAACCCGACACCTTACTTGGGGCCTAACCTCGACCCAAAACCCAATTCTAACACCTGACTCAGATCACCACCCCAACACCCAACCCAGAATTTGACCTCAAATGCTTACCTAGGATTCAACACCCAAATAGAGAATCGACCCCAGACTGATTTAGGACTTGAGAGTTGGTTCTTGAATCAAGGTCATGCGTTAGGTCCCGAATCGAGAATCATGAGTCAGATTCCAAATTAGTATCAGGAATCGATAATCGTGATTTGATTTAGGGTGGAAAGTTGAGGTTTGAGGTTGAAAAAGAGTTTTGGAAAATGTTTTCCTTATTTTTTTTGGATGTAAGTCATTTTCCTTTATTTTGAGGAAAATAAGTTTATTTGGAAAACATTTTTGGCAACATTTAAGTCAATCAAACATGAAAAAATTGGCATACTAAACACAAAACTTGTGTCTTTATCTTGTTTTTTTAGTTTCTCCCTCTTTCAAATGATAGTTTATATATGATGGTAATAAGAAAACATAAAGGGTATATCATGTATATAAGTTTTTATTCTGATCTTTGTCTGATGTTCTTAATCTTCTGGTTTTCAGAAAATGGTGCTTTCTTCCAAGCTTCATATCCAAGTTCAAGACAATTATATCTGCTTTTATCACCTGGGCAAAAGAGGAATGTAAATTTTCCTTCTAGTAAGAGGATTTGTGTCACTACATCTTCTGAAAATTTTGAGCAGAGGAATCAACCTTCCATTGAAATCCTTCTTGATGAATGCCTCCTTGAGGTATTCAAAAGTCTTTCGTGGTCAAGAGAGAAGTGTATGTGCTTGTGTTTCCAAGTGCTGGCTTAAACTTTTAAGCAGCATTTGCAAGGATGAGACTACAGAATCTAATGGTATAGAGGGTAAGGGATCTCTTGTCAAGTCCCTTGTTGGTAGGGAAGCCACATGTGTCAGAATTGTTGCTACTGTCGTTGGAACTGTAAATCGTGGAGGTTTAGCAAAGCTGTCTATTCGGGGAGACAACCTTGTCATGAAGTGACTGATGCTGGTATCAAGGCTATCACTCGAGGTTGCCCTACTCTTAGAGATCTTTCATTGTGGAATGTGTCTTTTGTTGGTGATTAAGGCTTATATGAGATTGCTCATGGGTGTTATCTAATAGAGAAGCTTGATCTTTTCTAATGCCCAACAATTACTGACAATTCTTTGTTGGCCAATGCAAAGAACTGTCCACACCTGACCTCCTTAACAGTGGATTCTTGTTCAAAGATTGGGAACAAGTCTCCCAAAGCTGTGGGCCGATACTGTCCGAACATGAAGCTTGTCATATTAAAAAATTGTCCACTCATTGTGGATCAAGGAATTGCAGATCTTTTTTATTCAGCTGGTCATGTTTAATAGAAGTAGAGCTCCAGGCACTACACATTAGCGACATCTCTCTAAAAATTATTTCACATCATGGAATTGCACTAACAAATCTAGCTATTGGTGGACTTCGGAGAGTAATAGTGAGGGATTTCTGGGTCATGGGCATTGATCAATGTCTACATAAGCTGAAGGCCCTTTCAATAAGTTCTTGCAATGGAGTCTATGATTTGGGTCTTCAAGTTATCTGTAAAGCTTGCCCAAATCTGAAGCTAATTTGTGTCTGAAAAAGTGACGCCCTGTCAGATAATGGATTGGTTGCTTGTGTCAAAGCTTCAGTCTCACTTTAGAACCTTTAGTTAGAGGAATGCCACCTGATTACCCAAGTTGGGTTTATTGGTATACTTTTGAACTGTGGTAAGAAACTGAAGACTCTTTTCCTGGTGACCTGCTTTGGTGTGAATGACTTAATCAATGCATTTCCTTTGGTGGCTCCTTGTTGTAACTCACTGGTATCTTTGGCTATTCGCAACTGTCCTAGAGTAGGCAATGCTACCATTGCTATAGTAGGTATATTGTGTCCCAAACTGACTCATATAGGGCTGAGTGGGCTTCTTGGTATAACTGACGAGGGGCTTTTCCCTCTAGTTAAGAATTGTGCAGCTAATTTGGTGGCAGTGAATTTAAGCAGGTGTGTTAATATTATAGACATATTAGTTTCAGCCATAGTTAACATGAACGGGAGATCTCTGAAGTTTCGGCTCGTAGATGGTTACTGACATGGTACTGATGCAACCTTAGTAGAAATTTGGAACTCTTGCTAGATGCTTAATGTACTCGATGTTTCCAAGTGTGGAATCACCGGTTCAGGGATTACAACTTTGTCCAGTGCTATACAACTTCATTTGCGGATCCTCTCACTGTCTGGTTGCCATTTGATGTCGGACAATAGCTTACCATTGTTGCTCGATTTGGTTCAGAATCTTTAGGGCTTGTACCTTACCATTTTTAGCATATACTGATCATTTAAAGTTTCACGTTTATATTTTATACACTGCTGAGATGCTTTATGACTCTTTACACGAACTCCTAATTTTTTCTTAATGCACCCATGTGAGCAAACATGTTATAGGTAAAGACAACTTTCTATGAATCGTCCAACATAGTAGCATAATTTGTGCTATTTCAATTAAAAAATCCACTATTTTAATTTATACTGACGCATGTTATACTTACTCAATACATTCCACAAAGTGACACATAATTTTCTTTACATAGCATCCTTTTATGATGTACATTCCACAAAGTGACACATACTTTTCTACTAACTAACAAGCATGAAGAAAATCAGAGCTAGAGAGAACTAAGTATTTTGTAATCACCAAAGAGTTTATAATACACTCCATGATAATATTACAAATAAGGATGCTTAAATAATGCAAAAATATGACAATCAAAAAGAAGGTTGAGTTATCAGCCTCAAACTTTCTATTGTAAAAGCATGAATTAAAAAAGATTGATTGCCCATCAAAAGTAACTTGAAGTATTTTCCTCTTGTCTTCTTCTTCAAACCTATCCAACAACACTTGATAATTCATACCTTCTTTATGGATTTATTGGATCTTGTTGAACCTATTGATACTGTCATATGGTTCTTCTTTGCCTGTCGCATTGGTAGGTGCCTTGGAACAAACTCCTCAGTCACTTTAAGTTGTCTTCCATGCGTCTTCTTTTTGCTTTTGTTGCTTCCACTTCTTTGTTGCGTAGGTGATATGTCCCCTTCCCTAGCCACTCTATTATGTCCAGCATATTGTCTTCCTCATCTTCATCAAGAGAATCCTCACCCAAATCAATTGTCTTTGACGCTAAGGCCCTTGACTCATTCTTCTTTGCAATCACACATTTAGGCTCAAATACGGGAGCTTCTGGGCTTAATTTGCTATACAAAACAGGTGATGAAACCTGCTTTTCTTGGATCAAATCATTATCATTCGATCTCTGTTGACCTTACTAGCTTACCAGTAGCCTTCAATAAAGCATCAAAGCTATTCAAACATAATAGGTCTCTTGAGGCATTACTAATATCTTGCCTCTTCTCACTGTCTTGAAAATTCCCAGTCGCACCCTTTCCACTACATGGAGAATTATTTCGACTAGTCAGGGAAAGGGTCCGACTACTAGTTGAATTTTTGTATGCAACCAGTGTCCAGTTTTTAGTTGCATATGCATTTTCAACTTGCAAAACATGCTGCCCAGAATTTTCAGCATCTTCAACATCAGATGTATCCATTAGTTTTTGTCCTGAATCAACTCACGATGCATCAACCCCAACTCTTGATGTTCCCCCTGCATTTTTATTTGCATTAGACATCAAATTCAGCCCCAATTATTTTGATTGTACCTCATTTGTAGCAGCTTGATGGTTATTGCAATCACCTGTAGCATTCACACTTTTTTGTTGGTGTAATATCTCTACAGATTTAGGACTTAAAGCTAACTCTTGATCAATTGAAACCTCTAAAATACCTTTATGTTCAGTAGTTGTTTGAAGACCAATATTACCTGTATCAACATCCATTGAGTCTACACGATTTTGCTCAAAAGTGGCAGCAACCAATTGTCGATCTAAAGCAGTAGCTTTACTTAGATCGACATCTACAACCCTTCTTTTTTCAGTTAGTATTTCCCTCGCATCACCTTGATATTTTTCACTATCGATAGTACCTTTTAAAGTAGCTTTAATGGTATCATCAATTTGTTTGCTATTTTGATTTCTTTTCGAGATCAAACGACAACTACCTTCATCATGACCTTGATGCTTACAATAATTGCAATACAAAGGTAGATTATCATATACAATCTCCTGAAAAACCTCAATCAACTTACCAGATTTTTCGTCCACAAGCTGCAACCTTATACAATTTGGAAGTTTTTCCATCACATCAAGTATAACCTTGACCCTAGCCATGCTAGGTCTTGACTTGATTTGAGTAGCTTTATCTATAGCTATTGGTTTCCTAACTGCTGATGCTATAGACAACAGAGACTTCTTTGCAAACAAATCAGGAGATAAGTTCGGTAAAGAAATCCAAACCACAACTAGCGTCATTTCCTCCTCAGGATTATATCCAATGGACCATGGAAATACCCTATATTGGTGCTCCTCGCCATTGTAGGGAAGATAATTAAATGAGTGAGATAATGCTAGTACAAAATCTTCATATTGATCAAACCTTAACAAAGTTTGTCTTGGTGCAAGTAAGCCAATTAATCAATTGCCCTTGGTGCCAAGATATTTCGGCAAAATCGACCTTAATACCTTCAAATTTGACGCACCATGGGATAATTTAAACACCACTGCTTAATGCAATCCCTCTTCAATCATAACGTCTTTCCTTTCCTCCATTGAAAACGTGATAGTAGGTTCTCATGAACTATTTCGACTGGTTTTACGATTGTTTTTAGTTAATTAAAGCAGATTGTTTGGGGTTTAGATTATTGGAATTGAACAGGGTGGCGTATGTGGTGTTTTGGGGTGGTGGGGTGGGCCGTATAGCCTCGGAAAGAGGCCTTCCAGTGGCCGTAGCAGCCATGAGAGGGCTTCATAGCTGCTACCTAGGAGAGTTGCCAGAGAAACCCTAATTCGCTACTTCAAAGTGTCAAAGATAATTAATTTTTGCTTATGGATATGATGTGAGCTGCATCCATTAAAAGAGAAATTCAGAAGAGGCCAACTCTTGGGGATTTAACAAGACGGAGAATGTAGGGTTTCATTTTGGGTTAAAAAGAAAGAGGGAAAAGGGGTAATGAATACGCGTCTGAACTTAGACTTCTAGAGACGGGAACTTTTATCTGTTTAACACTTGATTTAAAGCCTTCGCTAATTCAAAAAATAAAAATTAAAATTAAGGACCGAAAAAAATTCTCGTCCATAAAAGTGCACATGTAGGGACCAGATTTTAACCTCGCCGCTAAATGTTCATCCTTAATGAGCAGTTTTCTTGTAGTGTATACTCTGGCAAGGTATAGGGTAGACCTTCCAACTGTGTTAGCTGTTGGACATCATGAGCTCACATGGTATATGTCGGTTATAAGAAACTCCCCAGTTTATGCAGCTTTTTATGATATGCTCTAAATTCTATTTGATTCACTTTAAGTATGATGTTTACAACTATAATTATACAAGGCTACTGAAATAGACTCATCTCTATATATGCTTTTGAAAGAAGATTGTGAATGGTATTTAGACATGAACTTCAACTGTTTTCTCTCAGTCCTTTCACTATGTATATGATTTTGGGAGTCTTATTTCACTATCCCCATTATGCCATTTTACGATTATGCTAGCGCCCCTTACTTACTCAATACATTGCACGTAGTGATGTATACTTTTTCTCTATGTAGCATCCTTTTATGATATTGTAGATTCCGACGCCCGTACTTGGACTTGTGGCTAGTGAGGTTGCAGCAGTTCTAGGCAACAGTTGGTGAGTCCTCCTCATTAGGGTAATTCTTGATTAGTTTTTATTTTGAATTTAGTAGTTTCTTTGTTTTTTTGATCGAGGTAACTAGGGGTCATGTTCCTATAAACCTATTTCCTTCAGTCAAAATATTAGAGGCTTATTTTAGACATTAGTTGTTAAGTCATCTTGGATTTATTGATTTTCTTATTAAGACTTATTAAGCATAGAGTATGTTTAAGCGCATTAGTTTCATATGATATGCTTTGATATGTTATGCCAAGGGTTAGGTTGGATCACTCATGGTTCTGAGTACCGTCTCAGTTGGGGTGTAGACTCAGGTCGTGACAAACTTTATGTGATGTCCAAGTTTAAGATAAAAAGTCTCACATTGCCAATACACATGAGAGATGTTGGGTGTATATGTAAGCATACCATACCTACTAGTGACGCCTTTTCAAGTGGTGTGCATCAGAGACACCCTTGTCGATGTAGGCCTGAGTTCAACTGAGTTTAGGCAAATTCTGATAAGGTGGGAAAAACCTGAGTACTAAGTCTATACAAATCCCATACGATAGTGCAAACCTCAGCGAGGACGCTGAGTCCATTGAGGGGATGTATGTGATGCGCCATCTTAAGATAAGAAGTCCACATCGGTAAAACGGAGGTGAGATATTGGGTATATAAGTAACCATACCTTACCCGCTAGTGAAACATTTTAAAGTCGTACGGGTCTAGGCCTAGAGTGGACAATATCAATAGTTGTTTGGGCCGCTACAATGTCATCTAAAAGTTAAAAGAGAATCATCTAAAAGTTAAAAGAAAATATTTTATATATATAAATTTAAAAAGAAATCAAATAGATTCATGCATAAGAACTTATTAAATTTATATTTTACTATTCCCTCTGTCCAACAATAGTTGTCCACTATTGACTTGACACACTCCTTAAGAAACAATAAATAATATGAGTAATATTACTATATTATCCTTTGACTTTATTAAATTTAATGCTTTGAGAAATGTGTTAGATGATAATAATATTTAATAGCAAGGGTAAAATAGACCAAAAAGATAAATTATCTCTTGATTTTCTAAATTGACAAGTATTGTTGCACAACTATTTTCAGTATAGTGGACAACTATTGTTGGACGGAGGGAGTAAGAAATTCAAATTTAGCATTATCATAATTTTTTTTGAGATCGAAGTGTATTTTCTCTAATTACAAGATATTATCAAGCCTTTTCAAAACTTATTGAATTTATAATTTACTTTATATATATAATAGTCATTTAATATAATCATTTATTAGGTAAATTTTATGTTAATAGTACATGCATATAAAATTAAATTAATTAACTATCGGATTTTGAAACTCATTTTTTCAATTGAGATGGAAGAATAAAATTTACATTTTTGACACCTTTTAAAAGTATTTAACAATGCTATAAGTTAATTGTATTTTGTTTTCTAAATTTTAAATTTAATCCTATCATAAGTGAAATTTTTATTAACACTTATATTTGTCAGCATGTACGACATAAAATTAGAAGAGAAAGCAAAAGAATTAAACTTTACATTTAATTAATAAATGAAAATTTAAAATAGTAAATGTTAAATTATAAATAACATTAAATAAACAGTAAATAATATTATAAAAATAATATTTTAAGTCAATAACTAAACCGATATTGAGATAGAAATTGAATGCTAGGATAATTATTTGCTAGTTTATAACAAATGTTTGAATTTATTTATTTTATGTGTGACCCAATTAATGTAAAGTTGGTAACTAATGTATAATGAAAAACAAATTTCATATGTTAGATTAGTTATTTGATGGACGGTCAACATTAAATCTCAGCCTCTATAAATAGGTCATCCCACACCACTCACTAGGGTTATCATATAGTTCTCTAGATACGTTTGTGCCGCTGACAATTGTGATAACATAAGGTTAGAAGAAGGAGGTACCGTGATAATGTCTTCATGTATATTTCTATAACATCTCTCTATAAATCATCTTGTTTCAAATCTTAACGTGCATTAAGTTTATGTTTACAATAAATTTTTAAGGTAAAATATTATATCTGTGAATGTTTTTTGTAGGTTCTATATAACCTTTTTCATGACATCATCATTTTTGAAAGCATTGTAGAAGATCATTGAAGTTCTTAAAATTTATCAAATATGTGAGAACTTACAAATTTGTAAAACTTCGAATAGAAATGACAAGAAAATTATGTGAAGACTACAAAAATTGGATATCCTTCCTTATATAGAGTAGTAATTAAAAAATATAATTTTCATAAGTTGCAATTCTAAACACCTCATGACTGGTAATAAATCACACTTCATTATATTTTTAATGAGCATCAAATATGTAACTTAGCAATTAATGGAATGAATGAAAAACATTTTCTAGATTTTATTTGGCTAGAGAGTAGAATATACCTTTTAGGAAAATAGTTTCTAACTCGGAAACCAATTTTGATAATCGATTCAGGAACTGACCCCGACTCCAAACCAGAACACGATGCTATGATCAATTTGGGATCCGACCAAGAAACTCGAACTAGGGCATGGCCCCAACTCTAATTTAAGGACCCGACATTCGAACTAAGATATGATTTTGACCCCAACACCTGAATTGGGATAACACCCTAACACCCGACCTGGGCTCTGACCTCGATACCCTAACATGGGACTCAACACCCAAACTGTGACCCCACATCTTAACTTGGATCCGACGTCCAAATCCAGACCTGACCTGGAAACCCGATGCGGGACCCAACTTTTGAAGTGGGACCCTACCTCGATAGTTGATATGAGACTCGAGCTCAACTCTCGACTCCGAACCTAGGACCCAACTTTCAAATAGGGACTTGACCCCAACTCCCGACCCGAGAACAAACTTTTGAATCAAGACTCGACCCTGACTCTCTACTAGAAACCCGACTTGCAAATTGGGACTAGACCCTGACACCCAACTCAAGAGTCAACTTTCAAACTAGAATACAACCTCGATACCCAACTGGGGACCTATATTTCAAATCGGAATATGACCCTGACACCCGACCCCAATGACTGATTCAAGATCTAACCCCTACTCTTGAATTAGGACCTGACTTTCGAATCACGACCCTACCCCACCAATTCAACCTTGGATCCGACCTTGACATCTAACTCGGGACTCAATTCTGAACCATGACCCGGCTCCCACCTTAGAATCCGATGCGGATCCTAACTTTCGAAGCGAGACCTGAACCCGACATCCTACACTAATGACTTATTCACGAACCAAACTCTACTCTTGAATAGAGACATGACTTCTGAATTGGGACCTTACCTCAACACCTGACTTGGGATTTAACTCTGATACCCTAAATCGGGACATGACATCTGATCTAAGTCCAAACTTCCAAATTAGGACTCCTCCCCGACCCCGACCCGAACATTTGATGCAGGACCTGGCTTTTGAAGGAGGATCTGACTCTGATTCCTGACTCCCAACCTAGGACCCGACTTTCAAATTGGAACTTGACCCCAACTCCCAAATCGGGACCTGACTTCTAAAATAGGACCTGACCCGACTCTTATTTCAGGACACGATATTTGAACTAATACATGATTCTGACCCCGACACTTGAACCGGGACACAACTCTTATTAGCGGAAACGTGATAATAAAAAATAATGAAGAACAACAATATTTAATGTGGTTTAGATCAGAATGACCCTACGTCCACCAGAGAACAACTACTTATATATTAACAAAGAAAAGGGAGAGATCCCAAATACATCTAAGAGAAATTCTCTACTAATTGTCTACTCTTCTAATGTATTTTTCTATGAGTTTAGGATGATTTCAACAATGAAGAATGACCATCCTTTTATAGGTGGCAAAACTTGGCCTCCAAGCACAAAGAAAAGAAATACAAAATTTGTTTTCCACAAATTTTAGCTTGCTCTCCAAGTTTAATTCCTAGCCAAATAAATTGACACATGGAATTTTCTTCCATTGAGTTTGACCCCACAAGGACCAAACCAACTCTTTCAATCTCCACCTTGATTTGCATTCCGAGCATGCGTATGAACCACCCCGGCCAAAACTTCTAAGCTTACTGGGCAATCTCGTTGTAAGAAACAACAAGAATCAAACCTTTGTTGAACACACTAGCTCTACCTAGCAGTTGTTCTCCTAGAGTTGCATCAGTTGATGCATACTCCCGCCAAGTCCTTACAGTCTACAATCTTGGCAAGCGGGACTATCTTAGTCAACATATTTGCAGCGTTATCATCTGTGATAACCTTCTTGGCCTTTTATAGCTCCCTCTTCAATGACATCTCAAATGAAATGGAATCTGACATCAATGTGTTTGGTGCGCTCATGAAATCTTTGATTTTTAATCAAATGAATAGCACTTTGACTATCACATCTTCGAGTTGATTCCAGCTCAACCAAACTCAATTCTTGCCACCAAACCTTTCCACCAAATAGCTTCTTTCACTGCCTTTGTTGCTGCCATATATTCTGCCTCTGTTGTAGACAAAGAGACAATCGACTGTAAGTCAATTTCCAACTAACGACACTGCCAACGAGAGTAAAGATGTATCCAGTTGTGGACCTCCTTCTATCAAGATCCCCTGCCTAGTTAGAATCTACATAACCGAGAATTGAAATACCTTCACTTTTTCGAAAGGTTAGGCCAACATCAGAAGCTCTTTTGAGATATCTTAATATCCACTTGACATCTTTCCAATGTCTTTTTCCTGGATTTGTCATGTGCCTACTTACCACACTTACAGATTGAGCAATATCTGGATGTGTGCACACCATAGCATACATAATGCTACCAACTGTGCTAGCACAAGGAACCTTTGACATATGTTCCACCCCATCCACAGACTGAGGCATTTGTAACTCTAAAAGCTTGAAATGAGAAGCTAACAGTGTACTTATAGGCTTGCTCATATGCATATTTAATATCTCAAGAACCTTTTCGGTGTACCTCTTCTGAGAAAGATGTACAACACTGTCTTCTCTTGAAATCTCCATTCCAAGGATTTTCATTGTAGCTCCCAAATCCTTCATGTCAAATTCCTTGCTCAACAATTTCTTCAAAATATTTATCTCTGTGATGTTGTCGGAAGCAATAAGCAAATCATTAACATATAAGAATAAATAAATCATAGAGTTACCAGACATTTTTTGGTGATACAAACAACTATCAAATGCACTCCTCGAAAATCCATGTGTAGTCATGAATGCATAAAACCACTTGTACCACTGTCTAGGGGAGTGCTTTGAACCATACAAGAACTTCTGCAGTTGGCATACATGATCTTCTTTTCCCTCGGCTAGGAATCTTCAGGATGATCCATGTAGATTGTCTCTTCTAGATCACCATGTAAGAAAGAAGTTTTGATATCAAGCTGTTGAAGCTCCAAATCAAATTGTGCAACCAATTCTAGTAGCACACAAATTGAGCTATGTTTCATGACTGGAGAGAAGATTTTATTGTAGTCAATTCCCTCCTTCTAATTGAAACCTTTTCCAACCAATCTCGCCTTAAACCTAGCATCTTCCACTTCGGGAATATCCTCTTTCTTTTTGTAGATCCATTTTCATCCAACTGTCCTCTTACCCTTTAGCCTTTAACCTAAGACCCATGTCTCACAATGGCTAACCGCCATTGTGTAACATCCTTGAAAGAAGTTGCTTTAATATACGAGGAGGGATCTAGATCTTTAATCTCTTCTTCTGCAGCTATGAATGCACATGCAATCAAATTTGCTTGCTCTATAAGGCGTTCCAGTTTCCATATCTGTCTTTTGTACCTTCCCTTTGCAATTGTGTATGGTTCATTGACATCAAGTTCTTCAAGATCAGCATCTTTTGACTCATCAACTTGAGTTTCTTGATCCCTTTCTTTGGTAAGCTCCACCAATAGCTCCACCTGGTCATTGTTCTCTTTTCCTGATAACTCCACAAAAACTTTATGAGGATCAAGTATGTAGGATTCATCAAAGGTAACATCTCTACTAACTTCAAATTTGAGTAAAGACAAACACCAAAGCTTGTACCCTTTTACTCCATCTGCATACCCTATGAATATGGCCTTCTTAGCCCTTGGTTCAAGATTTCCTTCATTAACATGAAAATAAGTTGGATACCCAAATATTCACAAGTATGAATAGTTAAAGGGTTCACCTGACCATAATTCAGAGTTTTAAAGTCAATCACTGATGTAGGAGATCGATTGATAGTATGAGAAGTAGTATGATTTACTTCAGCCCAAAACACGTTAGATATTTTGGCTTGTAAGAGCATACAATTAGCTTTCTCAAGAAGATTTTGTTCGGCCTCTCAGCAACTCCATTCGGCCATGTTGTGTGCCTGACCATCTTATGTCTTGTTATCCCATGAACCTTGCATAAATCATTGAACTCTTTGCTGCAAAACTCCAAGCCATTTTCTATGCGAAGATACTTGATTTTTCTCTCCATTTGATTCTCAATCAAAATCTTTCATTCTTTAAATGCTTCAAAAGTATCACCTTTTGCCTTTGAGAAACGCATCCAAACCTTTCATGAAAAATCATCAATGAATTTGAGAAGATACCTATTTCCTCCCTTCGATGGAAGCTTTGAAGGACCCCATAAATCTGAATGGATGTAGTCTAGCACTCCTCATGCCTTGTGCTTGCCAGTGCTAAAGCTGACCTTCTTCTGCTTCCCTAAGATGCAATGCTCACAAAATTCAAGTGTGCTTATCTTTTCACCATTCAAAAGGTTGCGGTTGCTCAATATCTCCGGTCCTCATGCACTTATATGACCTAGTCTCATGTGTCATAATCACCTTGTCATCAGATAACTGCATTGCAGATGTATTTAGAGAGCCAACAATGGTGCTTCCTGCTAGTGAGTAGAGGCCATCCTCCAGCTTGGCCTTCAGCATGACTAAGACCCTTCAGTCACTTTCATAGTTCCTCCTTTGCTCATGTGCTTGTAGCCTTGTTTATCCAGAGTACCCTGGGAGATCAAATTCTTCTTCAAATCAGGAACATGATGGTCTTTTGTATTATTCCTCACGGTTCCATCACGGCAACGAACCCGAACTAAACCAATTCCAACTATTTTACAAGTTACATTATTGCTCATTATTACGGTTCCTCTACTTGTCTCATAGCTGCTGAACCAATCTCTTCGGAGTGTCATATGCAGAGTATAACTAGAGTCTAACACTCATTTTTTGTCATAGACTCCACTATTGCATAATGTTGTTAGTACATATTCATCATCAGAATCATGTACTTGCTCAACAATGGATGCACTCTCCTTTTCTTTGGACTTTGACATAAGGCAATCTCGTTCAAAGTGCCCCTTCTTGTGACAGCCTCGACACTCTGCATTCTTCTTGTTCACATGAGACTTTGATCTGTACTTTGATTTGCTCTTCCTTGTTGGCTAGTACAACCTCTCACAGAGAGCCCACTATCTTCGTCACCTTTGTCTCCTTCAAAATGCCTCCGCTCATCTCAAGAGTTAAGTGCTTGCCGTACTCGCTCAAGAGTGATAGGCTTCTGGCTATACATAATTGATTTCTCAATATCACGATATTTTGAAGTCAATGAAAATAACATAGCATATACAAGCGTCTCCCCATTCTTTTTTATTCCAGTAGTCTGTAAGTCCATCATAAGTTTATTGAATGCATATAGATGGTCTTGCAACAAAGTACACTGACTCCATCTTAAATGTGTGAAGATTCCATTATAACAACATCTTTGTTGTCACCGATTGTTCCTGGTAAAGCCCTTCCAGCCTTTCCCATAACTGTTTGGCCATTTCCTCGGTACTTGTACTCACTTCACAAAGCACGTTAGGTGCAAGGGACAATTAGATTACACTCAATGTTATCTCCTTCAATCTTTTCCTTGTCGTAATCTGATACGTCATCAGGGTACTTTCCTTCAATAGTATGGATTAAACCTTTCCTCCTCAGTAATGCCATCATCTAGATCTTCCAGATATTGAAGTTATTGTACACACTAAATCTATCAATTTCAAACTTCATGGAGCTTATCGTTACCTGTTCTCCTCTTCTACTACAAATTATTTGGAAATACAGAAAACTAAAGTAATTCATTTCTGATGTAGAAGTTCAGACTGTGCTGCAACCACAGAGCATACTCAGACAGAACCTTGGCTTTGATACCAATTGTTAGTAGAAGCATGAAAATAAAGAACAAGGAAGAACAACAATATTTTAAGTGGTTCGGATCAGAATAATCCTACGTACACCGAAGAACAACTACTTATATATTAACAAAGAAAGGGGAGGGATCCCAAATACATCTAAGATAATTGCTCTACTAATTCTCTACTCTATTAATGTATTTTTCTATGAGTTTAGGATGATTTCAACCATGAATAATGACCATCCTTTTATGGGTGGCCAAACTTGGGCTCCAAGCACAAAGAATAGAAATACAAAATTTGTCTTCCACAAATTTTAGGTTGCTCTTAGAGTTTAGTTTCTAGCCAAGTAAATTGACACATGTAATTTTCTTCCATTGGGTTTGACCCCACAAAGACCAGACCAACTCTTTCAACCCCAATACCTAAACTCGGATCCGACCTCGATGCCCTAAAATAGGCAATGAAAAGCTAAACGATCTGATAAATATTACCAATGACGATACTACAATAGTTTTACCTAGTTTTCAAGGCCCTGCTTCCGTGCCAAGGTTTTATATAAAGTTGTAGCATTATTAATGGTATAAGTTGCAACATAAGATACAAATAATACTATCATTGAGCCACTTTCTCTACTTGATTGCAGTTTACTGAAGTTTAAAGAAACTAAATAATGAAGTTTAAAGTAATTAGACAATAATGTTAAATGTTAGGTCCTTGCGGCATCTAATATATATCCCAAGTGAGAATCTTACTACCCAACACAAGCTTTTGGTGATGGATTTGGAGATTAAGAAAGATGGAAGGAAGAAGACCTTATATGACCGATTGAGAATTAGATGGAGTGCCTTGACCCCTACCCTTTCTCGAAAGATGGGGAAATGTTGACTAGTATAGGAGGTTGGAGTAGCAGAGGGGATATGACCGACATGTGGGATAAGTCAGCTAGTTGCATTAGGGAAGAAGCTATAGAGGTGCTAAGGGTATCGAGGGGTACCTTTAGTGGTCATCGAGGAGATTGGTGGTGGAATGGAGAAATCCAAGGTAAGGTGGCATCAAAGAAGGCGGCACATACAAAGCTAGTGGAGTGTGTGGATGAGGAAGAGAAGTGTACACTTAAAGAAGTTTATAACATGATGAAGATAGAAGCTAAGCTGGCGGTCACAATGGCTAAGACAACAACTTTCAAATGTATGTATGCTGAGCTAGGGGATAAAGACGGGGATAAGAAATTGTATAGGCTCGTAAAAGCGAAATTGAGAAAGGCTCACGACTTGGATCAAGTGAAGTGCATCAAGGATAAGGAAGGTGAGGTGTTGGTGGAAGAGACCTCCATTAAGCAAAGATGGCACGCATACTTAGAGACCTCCATTAAGCAAAGATGGCAAGCATACTTTCACAAGCTCTTTAATGACGAAGGGGATAGACATTGTGTGACACCTCACAAATTCTATGCTACGGATTCGAACCAATTGTCGTTTCGGGTGATATCATACTTGTAAATGTGTGTTAAGGTTCATTCCTAAGTGTGGGAGGTATATTGGATGTGGTTTAGGGTCATAAGGGATCTCTAATACCAAGCCAAGTTCTAAACATTTCTATTGGGTAAGTTTTCGCATGAGTCTATATAAGGGTCAACTTCGAACGACTATATCTATTAGAATATGAATATTTGGGTGATCCATAGCCTTTCAATTGAAGGTCTATGAGTCTTCTTTCCAACAATGCCAAGTTTGCGTCAATCCAAGTTCGGAATAAAAAGTTATGATTCATTTCCTGGAGACGCTTTAACATGCCAGATACAACATGATGGCTCCACGACACTGAGAGAAAACAGACCTCACTGTTCACTTGAATAAAATTTCATCTTTCAGCTTTTATTATTTATTTTTTTGAGGGTATTTTTGTCCTAAAAACCTTTGGGGAATTATCTAAATGACCCTAAACGTGTAGAAAATTAGTTTTTCATAATTAAACTCTCTCATTCACTCCTAAATTACTACTCTCAAGAACTTTAAGAAACACCAATGCTAGGGTTCATCTTCCAAAAACTTTCTTCAAGATTCGTCACTAAGGTATGTAAGGCTATCATAGTGAGTGAATGAGTTCTTGCTCAGGCCCTACACCTAAATTAAGTTAGTAAGAATTAAATTTAGGGTTTCACCCTAAGTTTCTTTGAGTTTTGAATATGTTATGATTTCCTCATCATTATATTTCGAATATTATCATTGGAAATATAATTCTTCATGTATTTTTAGTTCTTGAATTGTTGTTCATGTTTATTTCATCACACGAACCTTATATATATATATATATATATATATATATATATATATATATATGGGAACTTTTGCATAATTGTTTTTATACATTGATTTCATAATTAAAGTAAGTTCAAGTATTTTACATTATCGTTTGAGAAGAAGTTTTTAAGGGAACCTGAGTGATTCCAAATGCATTATTTCGTATTTGAAATGCATGGCTATTTCAAAGAGAGTATAAATAGTTTCAGAAGAATTTTCAGTCAGTAAAGTAAAGTTCAATATACTATAAAGAAGTACATTTTGAGTATCAACTCATCACATATATTACTATGAGCGTTATTGCACATTTTGGGAGTAGTATTCAACGCCGATTTGGGTAAAAGTCTAGATGAATCAAACCTGGCCCATAAACTACGTAGCCTGCGTAGAATAGGATTCTGTCATTGGTTTGGGAGAATCCTGACCAGCCCATGATAAGGGCTTAGATATGGATCCATAAGTTCTGTTTTGTTGTCCTACACTCCATCAAGATATATGATGGCTCTGACAATATGGGCTAGACATTATATCATCACGAGACTTATAGTGATGGTTATCGGTTAGAGAAACTCCCCAAGAAAAGTAAAACTACACTATTTTAGTATTTGATATTATTGCATATCTCAATTGCTAACCTTCACTTATTTTCATTGCATTTATATGCTTTACTTTCAGTTGAGTTACTTCAAGTTCCATTCAGTGTATGTATTTCATTTAGCTTATTATTTCATTCAACCGTATTGCATACCATATATTCCATGTATTGATGGCATTCGGTGCTGCATCTTTAAATGATGAAGATGCATGTGTTCAGAATGACAAAAGGCACTCCGTTCGGATATTCTTCTATCAACATAGTTGGTGAGACCCCTTTGCTTTCGAAGGGCACCATTCATTTATGTCTTTTAGTACTAGTAGACAATTAGTTCTTTGTTTAGGTAGCTGGGTGTCTTGTGACAACACCTATCCCAGTCTAGTAGAGACTTCATGGACAAAGTTAATGAGTCAGTTCAATCCTTAGTAGAAGTTTTAAACATCATCATCATCATCACGTTTATCATCATCGTCATAGTCATAGTCATCGTCATCATCGTCATCGTCATCATCATTATCATCGTCATCATCATCATCATCGTCTTCATCATCTTCGTCATCGTTGTCGTCATCATCATCATCATCATCACACTACAACATTTTAGGCCTACAGCCACCCCAGTAAAGTGTAGCCTAAACTAGCAAAAAGTGTGGCCTTTGAAAAAAGGCTACACTTTCTGACTTTATGCAACGCTTTTTAGGGGGTGGCCTAAAGAAGCGTAACCTTTGACATTAGGCTACACTTTTTAAGTGTAGTTGTTTTAAATGTCGCCATAGAAGCTACACTTAAAAAGCGTCGCCAAAGGGGTATAAAGGGTACGCTTTGTAGTATTTCATTAGCAACACTTTTATTTGATTATACTACACTTAAAAGCGTGGCCTTTGTTTTGTTATTGATCACACTTTAAAAGTGTCGCCTTTTATATGACATCTACAACAACACTTATAAAGTGTAACTTTTCTTATGTACAAGATAAAATAAGCCACAAATTAGACGTCCCTATAGCCGCACTCTTGAAGTGTGGCAATGCTGTGTAAAATTTTTGTAGCCGCAATTTTTCATTTTGGCACAATAATAATTTGGATTTGCATAAATAATCACATAATTAAATATATAATTGATCTAAAGCACGAAATTAGCTAATAAATAATTAGAAGGTATATATTTCAAATAAACTTCGAGAAACGTGTCTTGTACAATCCATACTTAGAAAGCAATTGCTTAAAGATCTCTACTAGAAATAAATTCCACAAAATCAAACGTATTCAAACATATATGACAATAACAAAAACTCTTTATCGTTTGCTACAATAGATCGAGTTTACTTCTGGCCACTATTCAAATTCAATCACCGGCATTTTCCTGCACATTCAAAATAAAATTATAAGTTGGAGAAATAAATCAGGTATTTCATATGCTAAATATTGTAGTGGTACTGTTATGAAAAATAGACATTTACATTGAACTGCAATAAGATAGAGATTTTCAGTGTTATCCACTGGTATAAGGAGTAATATACCAGTGGATAACACAACATGTAGTTTATGTGATGCACAAGTTGTAGAGACGCAAAAGCACGTGTTTTATGAATGTGGTTAGACCAAAGGAATCATTACAGAGATAGTTCAATGGCCTGGGATGCTTATTCCAGTAGGAGATGTGAAAAAAGTACTGGAAAAAATCAGGAGGAAGAACTGGAACCAACTGGACAAGGAGATAATCGCAGCACTTTAGGCCTCAATAGTATATCATGTGTGGCAGGCCAGGAATTGGAAGTTGTATAGGGGAGCAACTGTGACTCTAGATACAACAATTACACAGATTAATCAAAGCTTCAATGCTAGATTAGACATAGTTAGAAAGACAAGGAAAGGTCAGAGTAATTGTTGGCTGTAAGAAGCAACAACGGCCAACCATCACAAAACGTTGTGGTAGCTAAGGATGGATCTGGACAATACAACACTATCATAGCAGCTCTGGTTGCATTCCCTAAGAACCTAAAAGGAAGGTATACTATATATATGAAGGTCGGAATTTATGATGAATACATAATTGTCACAAAAGATCAAGTTAACGTATTTATATATGGAGATGGACCCCGAAAGATGATAGTTACAGGACACAAATCCATACATGGTGGTGTGTCTATTTATCAGAGTGCTTCCTTCAGTAAGTTTTTCATATCCACTTCTTCTTTCATAAAACATGAAAATATATTTGGCTATAGTTACAGAATAAACAACATGATCACTATGAAACTGATCATGAGCAAGAAACGAAAAAGAGTAATGGCATCGTTATAAAGAACCAGCTGACAATCAGAAAATCAATACCTTAAACGAGGTTCCTCGTAAAGTCAATGAAAAAATAGGTGAAGAAAACACATTGGACAACTTCCTGAAGAACACCAATCAAGTCAACAATAAGAGAAGATACAAAAACAACAAAACGAAGAAAGAAAAAGAGGTTTTATTTCTGTAGATGCTGCAATAACACAATTTTCATATCAGCATAACCAAACCTAACACGAGTTTTTATGCTATTGTTTTCATGAGAAAGATTGTAACTGCATCAGATGTCCACCGAATAACACCATTAACTCGTCGAGAGTTCTGAGCATCTCTGTGCCTGCAACTTCAACAGATTAACAAGATGAGACAAACAACATTAATAACAAGATGAGGCAAAGTTCCAGTATATTAACAAGATGAGGTAAAATCTTTTGCAACACAATAAGATAGAACTTTTCTTATTGAAGTTGCCTCTACATTAATAACAGAATGAAGCTTTACATCTTCTTCATACACACATTTACATTAAACAAACAAATACTACCATCAGGAACACATTTACATTGTTTCTTTTCTCTATTATGTTTTGTCTCTATTTCTCCCCTTAATTTTCACTTTTATTGGATTTGACTGAACCGGTGCATCACTTTTGAGGGATAGGTAAAGGCTAATAGTTTTTACTTTCTGCTAAGTAGAAGTTCAGGAGCCAGAAGTTCATACAAAGTGGATTCAAATAACCGAAAATATCACACTTAGAATTCAACCTCATGTAACAAAATATATGTTTTACCCGATATTAGGGATTCAATTGAACCCTTTGAACAGATTTGAGTAACAATAATGAGCCTCCGGCAGTGGCGGAGTAGGGGTTCAAAATATGAAGAACTAAACACACGAAAAAGTCAAAGGGGAGTTCAACACCTACCATATATACATTACTTTTTTTAACCAAGTGTAAATAGTGTAATTTTTCATGTAAAAAGCCATGATCATGAGTAGGTTACAAAAAAAATTCTCTAAGTCAAAGCTAAAAAGGAAGAACCAAACAAAATTCTCTAAATCAAAGCTAAAACGGAAGAACAAGCTAACAAAACCAAAGAACAAAGAGTTGATAAGGAGATGATGGATGACGTTCAACCTATCTCGAGAAGGAAGGCAATCAAAACCAAAACACCTCAGAAAATTACGCAGCAACATGTAAACTAACACATCCAAATTGATCACGACCAAGATGGAATACACATGGATGAGAAAAAAATTCAATAGCATGGTCGCTATGAAACTGATCATGAGAAGGATATGAAAAAAAGTAATGGCATCATCATAAAAGAACCAGCTGACAATCAGAAAACCATTACCTTAAAGGAGGTTCCTAGTAAAGTCAATGGAAAAATAGGTGAAGAAAACACATTGGACAACTTCCAGAAGAACACCAATCAAGTCAACAATAAGAAGAGATACAAAAGCAACAAAACGAGAACTACCTTGGATATCTATAACAATATGCAGACTACTAACAGAGAATGTGAAATACAAAATACCTTTTGAAGAATCGAATCATGAGTTGACCCTGAAGAATGTTGAAGATTTTGGCCTCTTACAGCTTGTGCGTTACTTGCATCAACAAGTGAAGCAAGGTTAGATCCGACACATGACCCTCGTATATCTTGAACATTCAATCCAGGGTTGTTTTGCAGCAATTGACTAAATAAATGTCGCATTTCTTCTCTCATTTCATTCATTTCTTCCTTTAGAGAAGTGATTTCATGGGCATGCTTTTTTTAGCTTGTTAGTTTCCTCATCTTTCTTTAAAGAACTTGTTGTCACTGATCTACCATAGCACCTAAGTCGTCCAGGCTGCTCCTTTCCAAACACTTCCCTAAATGCATCATCAGTTGTTTCTCTCGAATTTTGGTGATTCTGAAGTTCAACCTATTGAATAAAATTGACATACATAGTGAACTTTAAGTACTATTTTCTTTCCAACTGAAATGAGTTTATGATTCACTCAGTTAACTTTAATTGACATCCCTTCCGAGCAAATTGTCTAGTGACTCAAGCATTTTAAAATAAAATTATTACCCCCTGCCAACAAATCAACAGTCCTGCGATAGCGATCAAGAACTAAAAAAAATCTAACAACTTTTCCTAGCAAACAATTCAGTGACATCGACAAAGAATTGATTTTTCTTATCATTCCCTCCCAACAAATAGTACAGTGAAAAAAAAATAGTATCCTCTCCCGCAAATAGTCCAACGACTTCAATAAAAAATTTAAAAGAAAATATATTTGATATCTTGCACTTGCATAAGAAGAAGAAGAAGAAGAAGAAGAAGACATACCTGGTAATATTCAATGGAGTCACACTCTCCACAATATATAAATTTTAAGTCTGAATTAAATTCACCACTAATCCTCTTTAAAAATCTTATTATTGTAACTTGGGTATCAGCTTGAATTTCCTTTCCCGTCTTTGTACGAGTTGCAATAAACATTTCACACTTTGATGGTTCCTCGTTGTTGTCTTTGGCTGCACGCTACAAATTATATCAAAAGAAATTTAAAAAATCAATATGTTCTAATAAAGTACAAAAAAATGAAATTAAGATTTTTTATGAAATGTCTACTAAGTACTACCAGTGTCATGCGTACTCTTGCAAAATTAATAGGTCCCATTCGATGCATCCACTTTTGTTTTTTCCTATTTTGAGAATTCATCTCACACATGGCCTATACATTATTAAATAAAAAGAGATGTTTGAATTTATAAATAAAAAAAGAATAGATATGATGCAAAGTATGTTGAAGAGTAGAAATGCACTATATTAGCCTTTCTTGAACACTTGGGTGTTTCCAAATCTCGATCAACTGGCGGAATTGAACTTCTGGAATGTCATTGGGGTGTTTTGCTAGCATATCCTCAACAGTACTACTTTTATCAAAAAATTTCTCTTTAATAATCAGATAAATTGAAGAAGCCAACATAAATTACTTAACCAAACAACAATCGGGCGCATGAAAGAAGCCAACAGAATACTTAAAGATTGCAGCGATCTAATCTTCAATTCCACATATTAGATATCTTAAGGTGTTTTTACCAAAAACAACAGTTAAATAACAAAAAGTGTGAGTCAGCACTATATGGTCATCACAAAAATAATAAAACTCATCTTCAAACTCGTCTTCAGACTCATCTTCAAACTCATCTTCAGACTTGTCTTCATACTCATTTTCAGACTCGTCTTCATACTCATCTTCGGACTCATCTTTAAACTCCTCTTCATACTCGACTTCAAGTTGTTGAGTAACAAATTCCTCCGAAGGCACATCAATAATTTTTCTGGTACATCAGTCCTTATTAAGAGAACTTCACCATTATCTTCTAGTATAGATGGTCCCATCAAATGTTCAGATAGCTCATTCTCATAACTTTATGAGAGTTCAGATTCAACTTGATCACTCATGTTAAACAAGTATCTCGGAACAGTCTTCGTAACATAATGTCTATCGTGATCATATGGATCTTGCATATAGAAGCATTGATGTACTTGAAATGTATGCACAAAAGGCTCTTCTTAATAGCATCTCTTGTTAAAATAGACATAAGTAAGGTCATAAATATCTTTTTCAACCTCATACCAATCGCACTTAAATAGAACAACTTTAAAATGACCATAATAGTCTAACTCAACTATATCAACTATTCTACCATAATAAGTCAAATCTGTAGCAATCGGGTTTTTATCCTTTGAGCTTCCAAAGCTTGTAGTTGAGGCAACTAGTGTAACACCACTGTTTTGTGTTTTACGCCTTGCATCACGCTACCTAATATGGAATCTGTATCCATTAATGAGATATCTAGAATATCTTTTAGCAACAGAATTTGGTCCTCTAGACAATTGTTTTATCAAATCAGGCACATCCTCTTGCAAAGCACGAGTTTCAAACCATTGAGAGAAGTTTTGACAATGATTCTTCGCCTTGTTCCATTTAGATATTCGCGGCTGATTATTAACCTCTTGCTCATGCTCTCTACACAACATGTACTTTTTTTGTTAAAACAATAAATACAATTGCCCAATAGGTAAATGAACACTATATTTAGGTATATTTAAATTAAAGTACCTAACATATTCTTGAACCTCATCACAATTGCCCAATAGGTATGCATGTGCCTGACTTAGTGAGTTGTTATCTAAAATAAATGGATCAGTTTTCTTTGCTCCTAGAGAACATCCTTTGTTAGGAAACAAACTCACAGTTGCTGCATCAGTTGGATCACATTCATCATTATTTTGGGCTCTTCTGTTAAATCTAGTATGTACACCCCATGCATATATTTAGAGAATAAATTCATACACTCTATTCCTACATATGCCTCTGCTATGCAACCTTTTGGATAATGTCTGCTGCGGATATATGATTTGAATGTACCCATTACTCTTTCAGGGGAATACATCCATCTGTTCTGAACTGGACCTCCTAATCTCACTTCATTCGCCAAATGAATAGGTAAATGAATCATTATATCAAAAAATGTCAGAGAAAAAATTTGCTCCCACTGATTTATTGTTTCTCTGATCTCTACTTCTAAGCAATCTAGTTCCTCTAATGTGATTACATTTTGACACAAGAAGAAGGAACTTAGACGAATCAAAGCAATAGCCACATGATTAGGAAGGATGCTTTTAATTGGTATTGGAAGCAAATAATGTAACATGAAATGAGTATCATTGGTCTTATAACCAGACACTTTACTTTCATCCAGTTGCACACACCTAGATATATTAAAGGCACTACCATCAGGTAGCTTGGCTATCTTTAAAACTCCACAAAAAACTGATTTCTCTCCATTTGTCATTGAGAAGCAAGCTTTTGCAAACTTTTTTCTCATATTATCTCTTGTATCTTTTGGATGAAGATTCTTTCTAATTCCCATCTCTTTCAAATCATATCGGGCTTTTGCATGATCCTTTGTTTTGCCAGAAATATCCAAAAGAGTTCCAAGTATGCTATCAACTATGTTCTTTTCTATGTGCATTACATCAAGGTTGTGACGTAACAGGTTGTGCTTCCAATAAGGTAATTCAAAAAAGATTGACCTTTTTTTCATGGGCCATCATTCGATCTCTTTCTCTTCTTTCCAAACACATTTTCAAAATCTTGTAAGCTATTAAGCACATATGTTCCCTTTAATAAAGGTGGAGGAGGCCTAAATTCAATTTTTCCAGTGAAAGATCTTTTGTTAGATCTCCATGGATGATCCATGGGTAGAAAAACACGATGATCCATATAACACATTTTCCGACTATGTTTAAGATAGCAAGAATTAGTGCCATAGTTATAACAAGGGCAAGCAAACTTTCCTTTTGTACTCCAACTAGATAAAATAGCATATGCAAGAAAGTCATTGATTGTCCACATAAGAGTTGCGCTCGCATTTGAAAAGTTTGATTTCTTGAAGTATCATATGTTTCAACCCCAGAATCCCACGATAATTTTAACTCATCTATCAATGGTTGTAAGTAAATATCAATGTCATTTACAGGTGATCGCGGCCCAGGTATAAGTAAAGAAAGTATACAATATTAAAAAATTTTGCACATCCAAGGCGGCAGATTATACACCATCAACATAACTGCCCATGTGCTATGAGATATACTCATGGTTCTAAATGGATTGGACCCATCACTTGCTGAAACGACCCAAATGCCCGAAAATATGCTTCGGAAACACCTATAATTGTAATTTCCATATATCTCAAAATCCGTGCATGATTTCGGAAATTCGACTTCATATTCTTATTCGTGGGGTCAAATTGAGTGGGAAATGGGTCTAACCCGAATTTTAGAGCAACCGTATCAAAATTCGAAAATCGCAAAAATTGCGATTTTGAGGGTCAACTTTAAAGGGGCATATCTCTTAGCACACAAAGGAACTGGAAGGGCTGCAACCTATCAAATTAAATCTCTTTGAGTTAGCTTTCCAACGCACTTGGTTTCACCTTATTCCGCGTTAGGATGAGGGAGTTATGACCATTTTCGTAAAACCTGTCTGTGCAGAATTTCCAATTCCAGTGAGCTAATTTTCTAGGCGGGTTGGAGTCATTTTTTATAAAAAGGGGATATGTCCCATACTTAGTCATTTTCTAACTCCAAAAACACTCTCTAAGCCCTCTCCAAAAATTCCACCAAGATCTTCAACCAAATTCAAACATCTCAAGCTCTAATTCCGGATTCAAGACTCAATCTCAAGCTTCGATTCTCCATTCCAATCTTCATCAAGGATTCTCCAAAGTTGAGGTATGTGGGTTTGATTGTGGAAACCTTCCTTTCCACAAGTCCAACCATTTATCCTCTATTTCTACTTCAAGTTTATGGGTCCTCATGATCAATTATGAACTCTTGAATTATGGAATTACTACTACACACCCTATTATGGTCCTTTTTGCATATTATCATGAAATGGAATTTTTATGTGATGTTTATGGTTTACATGCTTCCATGATCAAATTATGAAGGTTGATATATATATGTATGTTGTTGGTGGGCTGATTTATATGGATTTTGGAATTGGTTGGAATTAGTATTCTTGAAATACATGATTTCATTTACATGAACAATTGCCCACCTTGTGTTTGATAAAATGCCCATTATAGAATTCTTAGGAAAGGGAAGGTCCAAGGTACGTCCTATGAGACGGATGGTTATGTAATTACTGAAATGATGATGAAATGGACACATGTATATGATTTTCTCTAAATAAGTGTTGTGAGTCGACCATGCCTAGTACGGGGGGTAGTAGGCCCGTATAACCATATCGAGGGGTTTGTACCTTGGTTGCCTAGTACGGGGGGTAGTAGGCCCGTATAACCATATCGAGGGGTTGGTACCTTGGTCCCTAGCACGGGGGGGTGGTAGGCCCGTGTAACCATATCGAGGGGTTTGTACCTTGGTCCCTAGCACGGGGGGTGGTAGGCCCGTGTAACCATATCGAGGGTTTTGTACCTTGGTCCCTAGCACGGGGGGTGGTAGGCCCGTGTAACCATATTGAGGGGTTTGTACCTCTTTCGCCTCTCCAAGGGGGTGGTAGGCCTTGGAAATACTATATTGATGGTCACTCGCCACACATGTACTACGTCCCATTAAATATGATTTTTATGTAAGCATCATTATACATATCATTTCATTAATATGCTATCTATTGGGTATGATTACGCATTTTTCCTATGATGTCATCTAATGTAGCATTGCATTGCATCCCATATACTTAGTACATTCAAATGTACTAACGCATACTCTATGCCTACATGATGTCACCATGTAGGGACCGGAGCACCGCTTGACCATCCTCCTCCGCGTGGCTAGTACGATTTTCTATAGTGGTTATTGGTGAGTCCTCCATTTCGGGGACGTTGCTCATGATCTTTTGCTATGTATAAAACTTTTCCTTTCTAGTTATGTTTTGACTATGAGGGTGAGCCCGGTAGTTTGTCTTGGCCCCCGCTAAGTACTCATGTTTAGAGGTGGTGTTGGACAAGTTGTGTTTTATGCTTGAGCTTGACTCATCTATGGTATTTATGTATCATTTCTTTTTTTCTTCTTGCTCCCTTAGTCCCGATTTCCCCTTGACTATGCTTATCGCTTATGGTCATTTAATTGCTTCCGCGACCAAGGATGTGTAATGATACGCTATGAGGCTTGTTTGGGGTTCCTTCGGGTTCCCCATTCGCCGGTCACATCTAGGCCCTAGGCTTGGGTCGTGACAAACTTGGTATCAGAGCACTAGGTTGAATGATCCTCGGAGTCCAACACACCGCGTTGATTAGAGTCCGATTCATGGTTGTGTTGTGCACCACAACTATGAGTAGGAGGCTATGAGACGTTTTAGGAAATGTTTCCCTTCTCCATGTTCTAAGTCGTGCTGTAGAGTTGAATTAAGTTCTTCCCTAACGGTTGTTCTTTGCTATGCTAGATCATGCCTAATACAAGAGGAAGACGAGCCCGACTTGTTGCGTGAGTCATATAAGGTGTCTACTCCTATTGGTGCATATATTGTTGCTAGGAAGGTCTATAGAAATTGGCCTATTTGCATCTTGCATAAAATATTGCCTTGTGACCTTGTTGAATTGAACATGGTCGATTTTGATGTTGTTCTTGGGATGGATTGGTTGCATGCATACTATGCTTCTATTGATTGTAGAACCCGAAGGGTCAAGTTCCAATTCCCAAGTGAACCCATTCTTGAGTGGGAAAGCCAAAATGTGGTAGTCAAGGGTAGATTCATCTCTTGCATTAAAGCCCGTAAGTTGATCTCTAAGGGGTGTCTCTATCACCTCGTGAGGGTTAGGGATGTGGAGTCCAAAAAGCCTTCTTATAGAGTCGGTTCCGGTCGTAAATGAATTCCTTGATGTCTTTCCTAATGACCTTCCCGGTGTTCCTCCCGAAAGGGAAATAGATTTTGGCATAGACCTCCTCCCCGATACTCAACCCATTTCTATTCCCCCTTACCGTATGGCCCCGGCGAAGTTAAAGGAGTTGAAAGAACAATTGAGGGACTTGTTGGAGAAAGGTTTTATTAGGCCTAGCCAATCACCATGGGGTGCACCGGTGTTGTTTGTGAAGAAGAAAGATGGGTCCCTTAGGATGTGTATGGATTACCGGCAACTCAATAGGGTCACCGTCAAGAATAAATATCCTCTTTCTAGGATTGATGACTTGTTCGACCAATTACAAGGGGCTAGCCACTTCTCTAAGATTGATCTTCGGTCCGGGTATCATCAAGTGAAGGTGAGGGAGGGTGACATTCCCAAGACAGCCTTCGGACTAGGTATGGACATTATGAATTTGTGGTCATGTCCTTTGGTTGACCAATGCACCGGCTACCTTCATGGACCTAATGAATAGGGTCTTTAAACCCTACCTTGATTCCTTTGTTGTGGTCTTCATTGATGATATTTTAATCTATTCGCATAGCGAGGAAGAACATATGGGTCACTTGAGGGTTGTGTGCAAAGATTAAAGAGAGGAGAAGTTGTATGCCAAGTATGAAAAGTGTGAATTTTGGTTGAGGGAGGTTGCCTTCCTAGGTCATGTGGTGTCGGGGGATGGTATTAAGGTAGACCCTAAGAAGACCGATGTGATTAGAAATTGGCCTAGGCCATTGACCCCGTCGGATATTAGGAGCTTCTTGGGCTTAGCGGGTTACTACCGGAGATTTGTGAATGGGTTTTCTTCTATTGCTTCTCCCATGACTAAGTTGACACAAAAGAAGGCTAAGTTTGAGTGGACCGACGAGTGCGAAAGGAGTTTTCAAACCTTGAAAGATAACTTGTGTCCGCTCCTATATTGTCACTACCGGATGGGCTTGAGGGATTTGTTGTGTATTGTGATGCTTCTAGAGTTGGCTTGGGTTGTGTCCTAATGCAAAATGGTAAGGTGATAGCCTATGCTTCTAGACAACTCAAGTGCATGAAAAGAACTATCCTACGCATGATCTTGAATTAGCCGCGGTGGTGTTTGCTTTAAAGATTTGGCATCATTATTTGTATGGGGTACATGTCGATGTGTTCACCGATCATAAGAGCCTCCAATATGTCTTCACCCAAAAAGATCTCAACTTGAGACAAAGAAGTGGCTAGAATTTCTTAAAGATTATGATATGAGTGTGCATTATCATCCCGGTAAAGCTAATGTGGTGGCGGATGCTTTGAGTAGGGTGTCTATGGGTAGCCTAGCCCATGTTGATACTGGTGATAGGGAAATGGCTAGGGAGGTACATCGGTTGGCTAGGTTGGGGGTTAGGTTGGAAGAGGTTGGTAATGGTGGGGTGGTCGTTGTTGATGGTGCTAGGTCTTCCTTGGTGGATGAGGTGATAGCAAAACAAGATCTTGATTCTTCCTTGTTTGAATTGAAGGCCTTGGTGAAAGAGGGCAAGGTGGAAGTTTTCTCCAAAGGGGGAGATGGTGCCCTTAGGTACCAAGGTAGGTTGTGTGTGCCTTGTGTTGATGGTTTGAGGGAGAAAATTCTTGAGGAGGCTCATAATTCTTCCTACTCCATCCACCCGGTTCCACCAAAATGTATAGAGATTTGAGGGATGTGTATTGGTGGAGAGGCATGAAGAAGGACATTGCCAAATTCGTCTCCGGTTGTCATAATTGTCAACAAGTCAAGGCCGAACATCAAAGGCCGGGTGGTCTAACCCAAGACATAGAGATTCCTACTTGGAAGTGGGAAGAAATTAATATGGATTTTGTAGTTGGTTACCCAAGACTAGAAAAGGTTTTGATTCTATTTGGGTGGTGGTTGATAGGATGACAAAATCGGCTCATTTTCTACCGGTAAAGACAACATATGGGGCGGAAGATTATGCAAGGTTATATATTCATGACTTGGTAAGGTTGCATGGGATTCCTCTATCCATCCTATCGGACCGTGGTACTCAATTTACTTCACACTTTTGGAAGTCTTTCCAAAGGGGTCTAGGTACGAGAGTCAAGCTTTCTACGGCCTTTCACCCGCAAACGGATGGACAAGCCAAAAGGACTATCCAAACACTTGAGGATATGCTTAGGGCTTGTGTATTGGAACTTAAGGGTAGTTGGGATGATCATCTTCCATTGATTGAGTTTGCCTATAACAATAGCTATCATTCTAGCATCGGTATGGCTTCTTTTGAGGCTCTCTATGGGAGGCGTTGTAGATCACCGGTTGGGTGGTTTGAGGTTGGTGAGGTGGCCGTGTTAGGACCAGACCTAGTTATGGAGGCTCTTGAGCAGGTTAGGATGATTAGAGAAAGGTTGAAGATGGCCC
>JAGDQO010000790.1:0-153893 GCA_018342035.1 Solanum appendiculatum
ACACTTTGTTTGGATGGTTGTTACGTATTGTTTCATAATGTATCGTATCGTATTGTATTGTATTTGTGTTGTGTTGTGTTGTATTGTATTGTTTTAATAAATACAATATTTGGATAGATTGTATCATTCTCCATCGTTACATAATGTCACACATCAATAAATTGAATGATAAACCTACGAGAAAAGTAGGATACGGAGTAGAGCTACTATGAAAAGGTATGATAAAAGATAAAATATAATTATTAAATAATAAATTAAGAAAAATGAGAAAAAATATTAAGGTAACGACGCGATCACATCAAATCAGTTGTTATATAAAATGGGTCTTTTCATCATTACCTAATGATGGATTTAAACAATACGATACAATAGAATTTAAGTGCAATCAAAACAAACTTTATATTCAAAATAACAATACAATACAACACAATAGGTAACAACCATCCAAACAAGGTGTAAATGTTCATGGGCTCTAATTTAATTATATAAAGAAAGAATTATTGTATATCATAAAAGTAGTAAGTTTAAATTTGAAAATAATAAGTTAAGAAATATAAATTATGAAAAGGTTTAACAATTAGGTTCCAGATAGCAACTCCTAATGAATTGCCCAACTATAGGCACGATCGTAGACATGCTTTTTGGAGATTGAACTTTCTTTCTCTTATTTTCGGTACGATCGATTGAGTACTCCTAATTAATCGTTCATATATCCATTTTTTGGATTCTCGATATGATCTATATTATGATCTTTATCATTAGTATCTTTAGTTTTCTTACATTTTATAATAAACATTTTTATGTACAAAATATTTATAAAATTTGTACAAATATAATGTTGATTTGATTTGATTTTTTAAAATTAAAATCAAATCAATTATGATCGAGTTTTCCCTTTCAAGATCTAACCAGTCAAACAAAATCACAAGTTGATATTTTTCTCAATTTGATTTGATTTATCGATTTGATGTAGTTTGTCGATTTTCTTTGAACACCCTGCTTGCAGTATTATACCATATTGAGTCCAACATCGATGGAGATGCAAAAACTTGATCTATTTATATAATCTTAAAAAAATTTCACCTCATAAGCTAGACTTTGTGGCTGAGTTAGATCCAAAATCCACTTTGTTAACAGAAATAAAGCTGAATTCTTGATTTAATTTATGGATTTTTTTGCGTGCAGAAAATGACAATTTTATAAATACTAACCACACGTTATTAAATGTGATTCTTTCTTCTTGGTATCTGATTTGAAAGGTACAGAAATATTAGTAATCATTTTTATAAAATTTTCTTTTCCATAGTATTTTGTGACCTAATATTAACTTACCATGATATATTACCTAAACTTTAAAATTCAGAAATCTAATACTCCTTAATCCCTATTTATGCTAACAAGGCCTTGTCTAAGTATCAAGGTTAACATCCCAAAAAAAGAACAGAAACAAAATTAACAGAACAACTTTAAGGTCTCATACTCAAAGTGCTTAGGCATTTCTAGCAAATTAAATTTTACATTTTCTCTTTCTTGACAATTTTCCAAATAGTTTGAATTTATAAATATATTGTTCTCTGTTTTTCAATTTATTTGTTTAATTCCTATTTATTTCGTTTTACATTAGAATGTCTCTTTTCCTTTTTGACGATTCTTATACTCTAACTTTTCATGTGACATGTTTAAGACCGCGAGATTAAAAGATATTTTTTTATTTTATTTTCTTTAACTGCGTATTAAGTCAAAAAATCAGACGATTAAGTTAGAACGAAGGGCAGTATGATTTTTCTGGTTAATGATCATTTTCATCAAGAATAGTAGAGGCATTAATTTCAGAAAACTTTAAAAGGAAAAAAACATTTAAAGAACTAACTACTCCCTTGACTTTTTTAAAACAAAAAAATGTGGCCAAAAAATAATTAAAAAATGGACCTGAGTGGGCTCAGTGAATGTCCTTCACTATGATTTACCAGTGAAACTAAAACCCGACAAAAATAAAAAAGAAAAAGAAAATAATAGAAGATGTTTTGAGTGTGACCAGACCCCCTTTAGAAGAAGAATGTGTAGTACAGAAAGTAAAAGTTAGAAATGAAATGATTGCACCCAACTCATTATATTGTTACAACAGCCATAGCTATCGACAGGTCGCGATGGAATGGTAAGTAATTATTTATCTTTAATCAGAAGTCTCGAGTTCAAATTAACTTTATTAGAGAGTATTTTACCTCCAATGTGGAATTACTTGATGCGAATTCAGCTTTCCATGCGGATACCGAATACTAGGTGGACAGCAACCAAAAAATACAACAAACATTGCTCATTAAAAAAAAAAAAAAAAGTAGTACGTGTGTTCGTGTTGTAGCCAAACATACTGGAAAATAAAAGTTACCTTTTCCTGACTTATGTCATAATCTTCAAATTCAAATTGAAAATCTAAAGCAAAATTTAAGCAATCAAACTCTGAATTTAAATCGAAAGTATATCAATACTTCCTCCGTCACCTGTTTTATATTGCTCGACTTATGTGAACTGATTTGTTAAAATTTACATGTAAAAAAAACTATATTTTTAGTATAAGAATCATTTAATATGTTTATTTTAGTTTCTCATTTGATATTCGGAGTCCACATTAAAACCTTGACTAAATTTGGATAGCAATTCACACCGAATCCTCTGATTAAAAATGAAACAATCCCACAAATGCAAGTCATGTAATATGTACTAATGGAGTATATTTTATTTTATACTCTACTTGGAAAAGGAAGAGTAATGAATACCACTCCCATTGGATAGCAAGTGTACATCAACTTGAAAGAGACAAATTACCCTTTTGCTTAGTAATTTAAACCACGCTCTGACATTGAATCTGGAACTTTCCAGTGTTTTCATTCAATCAATATTATATTTTTTCCAAATAATTTTTTTTTTTTTTAAAAAAAAATTACAACCACAAATAAAATACGAAAAAACACAATTTTACTAATAAAGTAATATGAATACAAATCTGTCTATCCTTAGATTCTATTTTTTAAAGATTTTTCTACAATTCAAGTGTCATTAGTCACTTATTTCTCAAACTAAAATGAAACAAATATCTTTAATATTTATTTTATCTTCATAAAAAGATTATGCAAATTTTTTAAACATACTTTATTGTTAAAAAGAATCCTGTCACGTTTGATATGATCTATGAAATTTTCAAGATGCCTATAGACGAGCATTTAAAATAGAATAACCTCTCAAAATTCTAACTAAATCAGATCAAAATGAAATTTTCAAAATGCCTATACACAAGCATTTAAAGTAGAATAATCTCCCAAAACACTAATTAAATTAAATTAAATTAAATTAAATTAAAGTTATATATAGAATCCTATAAAATTTCGATGTGTATCCCTACTATCTATATTATAGTAGTGATGTCTCTGATTTTTTGTTATTAGATTATATTTCTAAACATCCCACGAGCCTCAAAGCATTTAGCTTTTATCTTCATCTTTGCAACCTCCATTCTCCAATTATTTGTCCTTCTTCTAATCCTCTCTCTGTTTCTTTCTCTTTGTTTTTCTCTCAACTTTTTCTCATTAAACCCATCAATCAATCTTCTTCTTCTTTACTCAAAAACCCAATTTACATTATTCATTCATTCTCCAATTCTAAACAACAAAAATCATGGCGCTGGAAACATGGTTGAATAAGGTGAAAAAAACGATAGCTCACAGCTTCGTTACAGTAAGAACAGCCGGTGCGCCACGTGCAAAGACGGCGGTGATCAAGAAATCCAGTGTTGGGGTTTTAGCATTTGAGATCTCTGGATTGATGTCAAAGCTTCTCCATTTATGGCAATTTTTGTCTGAGAAAAATATGATAAGAATTCGCAATGAGTCAATATGCCTAGAAGGTGTTCGTAAAATTGTCTCAAACGATGATGCTTTTCTTCTGGGCCTGGCTTGTGCGGAGATTGTGGAGAATTTAAGGCTGGTTGCGAAATCTTTGTCAAGAATCAGTAAGAGATGTGAAGATTCACATCTCAGAAGCTTTGATCGATTCTTCACTGAATTCGCAAACATGGGTCGTGATCCTTATAATTGGGTTCTTAGTTTGAAAGATATGGAGTTAAAAATCAAGAAAATGGATCAGTTTGTTACCACAACTGCCCTGCTTCATCGTCAAATGGATGAGCTTTCAGTACTTGAGAATAGTTTAAAGAAAGCTTCGAATTCGAATTCCCATTTCAAAGATTCTGACATTTCAATCAAAGAACAGAAGATACTTGAGCTACGACAGAAGTATCTGTGGCAGAAACAAGAAGTTAAGTATCTAAAAGAGCGATCTTTATGGTGTCGTAGCTTTGATACAGTTACATCATTGTTGGCTCGATCCATTTTCACTACACTAGCAAGGATCAAGCTTGTTTTTGGTATCAATCATGGATTTCCAAATTCACTCCCACGTAGTCTCTCTGCTTCAGCCACTGTTTATCCTTCAGAAAATCATAACACATGCAATTTCGTCTCAGGGCCATTGATGAACAACCCCCTTATACTGAAAGTATCAGATCACGAATTTTTCGAGTCAAACACTAAGGTACTTAAACCACCTTCGAGTACTTTAGGCGCGGCTGCACTTGCTCTACATTATGCTAATTTGATCATTGTAATGGAAAAAATGATAAGATCACCACAACTAGTCGGGGTTGATGCTAGAGATGATTTATACTCCATGTTACCAAATAGCGTTCGATCATCATTAAGATCAAGACTAAAAGGAGTTGGATTTTCAGCTAGTGATCCAGTTCTTGCTGGTGAATGGAAAGATGCACTGCAGAAGATTTTAGGATGGTTGTCACCTTTGGCACATAACATGATCAAATGGCAAAGTGAAAGGAGTTTTGAACAACAAAACTTAGTTCCAAAAACTAACGTCCTCTTGCTGCAGACTTTGTATTTTGCAAATCAAGAAAAGACTGAAGCTGCCATAACAGAGCTCTTAGTTGGTCTAAACTATATTTGGAGGTTTGAAAGAGAAATGAATGCTAAGGCCTTGTTTGAGTGTACCAACTTCAACAACTTCTTGAATTTGAAGCATTCAAGTAATTAGTCTTTTCTTGTTTGTTCTAAGTTTTTTTTTTTCTTCTTTGTTTTAATTAATAGATATATAATTTGAAGGATTGTTAGATGGAAGGTTTGTTTTGTTTTAACACAAATCTGTATATTGTATCATATCATTGTAGACTATTACTATAAGATTTGAGTCAAAATTTTCATGTCCATCGAGATTTGAGTTGTTTGAATAATTTTTGAATTTTGCAGACATGTGAACATATTCTTGTAGTTGCTATTATTGTGGTATCACATGGAATCCAGTTTGATTTAGGTCCAAGATTACAAATCTGAGAAAATATTGTTTAACTTACATTATAATTAAAGAATACTTGAAGATAACCACCAGGAAGTAGGTTGATGATATGATTGGTTATAGACTATAAGTATTAAGTGGTCCCTTATTTATGGTGAGTAGGAGGATTAAACAACAAATTCCTACTTTGGATCCTCCATGTGTCATATGATCTTTTTTAGGGGCCAAATTGTGATTACATTGAATTCTTCTAACCCCACCCACCTTCCAAAAGAAAGTGAGTTTAACTTCTAACATAAGCCCGTTTGGAGGGATTTTAAGTTGGTCAACCTAACTTTTAAATCAGTTTTTGACTTATTAGAGCGTTTGACAATTATAAGAATAACTTAAAATAAGTCAAAAGTAATTTAAAATAAGTTAAAAGTTAAAAGTAGGTTGCTCCCTACTTATTTTTTTTAACTTATAAATCATTCTACTTTGACCAAGTATATTACCTTTTTACCCTTAATTCTTTTATAATGTTAACAACTTTAAAGGTATTTCAGATATTTTGATAAAAAAAGTGATTTTCAACACTTTTTTGCCAAACACATCAATAAACACATAACTACTCATTTTTAAAATGACTTTAAAGTAACTTTTTAAAAGTTACTTATTTTAAGCTAATCCAAACGGGCTTAGTATATATGTACTCCCTCCGGACCACTTTACTTGTTGTTTGTTTCGATCTTTATCCTTAGTTATAAATATATAGAAAGAGATATTAATGTGGTGCAAAAGAAAGAAATATTAAATTGATAGAAGTAATATGTTTTTCATAAGGATATGAAAAAAAAAAAACATGACAAGTAAAATGGATCGGAGAGAGTATCAGATTATCTAAAAGATAATTAGTTCATTAGTTACTTGAAAATAAGACAGACAGCCTGCTATAACAAGTTATACATTGTCAGTGCATATGTGTCAGCAATGAGTGGCTTTAATGGAATTCAATGTGAAAGGGGGAGCAACAAAGTGAAGTGCATGCATGAAAATTGGGACAAGAGTTTGCCATATCCTGTGTACAAGGGTAGGCCATTGTTGTATTTCACTGTCCAAATGCATATTGCACAAAAAAGAGTTGAAATATGGGACCTTGGAAAATTTATTACCTGGAAAACATAGAAACAAGCAACTTGTGATTTGCATATATTGTTGGGTAGAGGAGAAGACTTATCATAATAAACTTAAAGCCATTGCCTTGTTATTGTGGGGTGACCCCACTTGTTGAATTGCCTAGTTATTTTATTTAGGTTTTAATGCTTCACCTTATGAGTTGGTGGATCAGAATATTCAAGATTACATAGTTGGGATATTGCATTTTGATATTGTGACATCCACTTTCTCATATCTCCATTAAATTTTATCTTTTTCTAAATTTCTCCACTGATTCTTTTGTGTTGTGCTTTCACAATCTTTGGCTGATGACACAAGCCAAATTGATGTGGTATGATTTAGTATTGAACTATATCCACACTAGATCTTGTTAATAAGTTGAAAATGTACGTTGACAATGGGAAAATACTTTATACATATTTTGCGTTTGATGTCGCATTTGTAGATGGCTAAAAAGTTATAAAAAATGGCTATATAAATTTTTAAATAGGTTAGAAAACTTATGAACTGTCTTTATTTTGTGAGTTTCATATTTAAATTATTGGGTGTTCACAAAATCCACCTAAACTATCATTACTTCATATTAAAATACCTCGTGAATGGATATGACATGCTATGTAAACATCACGTTTCAAAAGGAGTATAGACATAAAAAAACCCTTGAATTTGTTCGTTAAACTTACTTTAGCACTTTAACTTTACAAATAATTATTTACCCCCCTAATCTCATTTCAAGTGAATTAAAATCCACCCAAACAGCTGATGTGGCAAAAAAAATAAATTAAAAGCGAGCGAAAAAGTAAAAAAAAAATATAAAAAAAAATTAGGCCTCTTCTTTTTCTTTCCAACCAATAAGGTTTCTTCTTCCTCACACCCCACCACCTTTATCCACCAACAAACCCCACCCTTTCTTCTTCCTCACACCCTATCACCGTCGCCACCCTCAGCCACAACCTACACCACTCCCTTCTTGGACGAACCCTTCACCTTCTTTCTCCTTCTTCGAAATCCTCCACCCCCACTCTATTTCTCGTTCTTTGAACCCCCCACCCGCACCCCTCTTTCTCCTTTTTCGAACCCCGCCACCACCCACATATGACTCACCCCTTTCTTCTTCTTCTTCTTCGAGACCCCATCCCCGCCACCTTCTTTCTTCTTCTTCGAAACACCCTCACCCATTCCTTCATTTCGCATTATTCTTGCTTATTCTTAGAAGTGATGAACAAGAAAAAATGAAAAAATCAACAACTTATTGTTGCTTCAAGATCTTACTTATGAAAGTGTTTGTTGATTGGGATGAACTTGAAGCTTTTTTTAATAAAAAAATTATAATTTCTTCATCAATCATCTCAAATTAGTTTTTTAATTGTTATTATTTATTTATTTATTTTGATAATGTGTTTTAAAAATTGAATGTTTTCTAGTCTTGGATTTGTAGAGTTTGATTTTTTTATTTTTATAATCTTGGATTAATCCTCTCTTTTTTTTTCTTCTATTTTTACCTTTCTAAAATTGTATAAATAAAAAGAAACAAAAAAAGAATTAAAAAACTCAAAATATAAATAGTTTTCAATATGGCGCTGATGTGGTGCCGACGTGGTGCTGACGTGGCAGTGACATGGTGCGTGTGTAATACACTTGCCATTGTGAAACTAGTATTGTAGTGTTAGGGTTGAAAAAAATTCACTCGAAAGATGTTAAGGGGGGTATTTAAACGCCCGTGTAGTTTAAGTACTAAAGTAAGTTGTGTTGCCAAATTCAAGGGGGGTTTTATGTGTTTTCTCTTTCAAAAGCTACTTCATAGAGTTCCAAGTGATGATACATGTCTTTAAAAAATTGAGTGACTAGTTTAAAAATCCCCTAAACTATTACCGTTTACGAGTTTTATACCTCAACTATTAAGCATCATGGAACCGGAACCACCATGAGCTCATTATGTGAGATGAATTCATTTGTAAGACTTCTTTTATCTCCCACACGCCTCTTATAAATTATCTCAAACATTTTGCAACAGAAGTATATTAACGAACAATATGCTTCTTTGTTAAGTTTTTGTTCAATTCTAGTTGTCAAGTTATTCAAAATTTAAAAACATTTTCTATCAGTATATCAATATCGAGGATGTATTTTTTTTTTGGTTTCCCAACTGTTCAGTACCCGTATTGGAGCGCGACTATTCCGAATTCGCGTCGCGTAAGGCACCATTCGGGGGAAGCACTCCCTGCCAAGGAATTTTCCATACCCAAGGCTCGAATTTGAGACCTAGAGAGAAGCAGTATCATCCACTGCACTGCATCCGGTATTTGATGAAGTAGTTGATATATAGAATAATGTTTTATTTGAGAGTATTCAGCTACATGGCAACATCATTGATCTAGAACTACAATCTATTAGGGTGAGGTGAATGGATAACCACTTTTGGGGCTGCTATTTAAGTTTTAACCACGATTTGTAAATTATTGCAAGTTTAGTCAGCACCTTATCTTAGATGGTATAAGCTTAATTTGTTAATTTTATTCTTATGGAAATATCAGTTGAAGCTTGAACTATACAATCAAAACTTAAGACGGATACTTTGTTCTGAAGTATAAATTGTGGAATTCAAATTTAAAGATATAATTTCATGACATATGCATTATTTTGATCACTTGATCATAAGAAAATTACATTAAATTGATTATTACTATTATTGTTTCTTTATTAATTCTTTTTATCCAATGGCTGAAGTCGGAATCGTAAAATTGAGCTTTAGGATACTAGTCGGAAGTTTGAACTATATATTTTTTTGAACTTTAGGCACATGTCCTGTAATTTAAATTGAAAAGACTAAATTTAAAAGTCACAATGTCTTGAAATTCTGAACTTAACTTAAACTCAAGTGGACAATGGCCTAAAGTTTTTAACTTAAAAATTGAATCTCGAGGTATGATATCCTTAGGTTTTGAACTATTCTTCCTTTCCTCTTCACCATACGAAATTCTAGCTCACCCTCGGATCAGGGGATACCTTAAGTCAGCAGCTCCCTTTGAAGATAGGGCATTTACATAAACTCCGAAACCGTATCCAGGGAGCTTACATCAGGAAACTCCCAAGATTGCCGAGGAAGGAACAAAACAGAGAAAGACACCGTCCAATCGCATTTTTATGTGCGCGTACCACTTTTGAGTATCTTTGGATTCTAGCTTCTTTTTTTTTTTAGAGAGGAATGATTCCCTCTTCTGAGAACCGCCATTCACGTAGTATTCCTCCCCACTAAAAAGAGCTAAACTCTAAGATACAATTTCTTGAAGTTTTGAATTTAAAAACTAAACTCCAAGACACGTTATCCTGTAGTTTGAGAAAGACAAAAAAAAATATTAAAAAAAGCGAAAATCATTTGGCCATTTTAATAAATGTGGTTAAACATTAAATAATTGGGAAATAATTTTTTAGAACTTACATAAATAATATAGTGTAAATCAGCAATTACCATATATCCCTATTTTTTTGCTAATTACTTAAATCCCTTAAAATATAGCGAAATCGGATACATTAAATAGAGGGCGGATACATTAATAGCGATACATTATTTTGATAACTGGTAAGCTTTAAAAGGGGAAGAAAATTGCAATTCAAATTCAGATCCCTTAAATCACACTATTTCAGCTACAAAATCATAGGAACGTATATCCTAAAATAACAAACAACTACAAAATTCAAAATTCAAACTGTGTAGTTCATCTTTCTCTCTGTTTCAACAAAGAAAAGTCGAGTTGGAGAATTCAAATTTGGTCGACGAGAGTTTTGATCTGATACATAATGAATATTACGATTTTGTTGAGGCATTCAGGAATATGGGAGAGTGAGGTCAGATATGAAGGATACAGGAGTGATGGTATAGTGATTGGAGAAAATATTTCGTTCATGAATCTGGTTGCAGCCATTGCAGCTGAGTTGAATATTGATCAATTGAGGAAAAAAATCGAGATCCGATACATTGTAAAAGGTAATTCGTCTCTGTTGATTACTAAGAATGATATGGGTGTAAAGATGTACATTGAGGTGAAGAAATGTGAGATTGGATTTGGTATGTGTCCGTTGTGTATTGATACAATAAATAAGAGTGATTGCGAGATACAGAGCTTTGATATATCAACTGGTGCAATTGTCAGTGTTGAAGGCTCAGAAAAGGACGCACATGCTCTTAACTTAGTTGAATAAAAAATTAGTGATTCATGTTATAATCCAGAAATGGAATTAACAAATTACATAGCAGACACAAACAGTACGGATGTAAGCGTGAATCAATTGTATAAGGATAAAGCTACTATGGTGAATGTAATGAAAAAATACAAAATCGAACATGGCTTCAAATTTCGAGTTAAGAGATCTGATAACAAAAGGTATGCAGAACTTATTGTTGTGATTTGATTGTTGTTTTTATGATTTTTTAGTTTTAATATTGGTAATAGATTTCATGATACATTGATTATTGAGGTTGATACATTACTAATTAAGGGAGTATGTAAGCGATGATACATTACTGAATAGAAGATAATGTATCAGTGTTTGAATTAGTTTGAAGTTTTAATGTATCTATGTATGAATACACTGGCTGTTTACAGTATGGGATTTATGGTTTGCTTATTTATGAAGTATAATTAATAATGTATCATGTACTAGTTGAGATTGATACATTATTATTTATAGGTACACGAAATGATTATGTAAATGTGAGGTTTATTTTGGTGTTTATATAAAGTATCAGAAAATTATGATGTATCTCTTTTTATTTTATGAATTTGAGTAATACTGTGTTTGCAATTATACATTAATGAAGCAATAATGACAGACTTATATAATGATACATGTTAACGACTATATATGATTAGATACAATATAACCATTGTGTTTCTATTTTATATTTTTTAAGTGTATCAGTTGAAAATGGAGTATGATTTTAATGTATCTAATGTCCAGTTTAGTAACTGTATTGAACTGTTTCTTCACCGTTTACTTTTATGATACATGGAAGATTAACTTTACTAATGTATCAAGTTAAATTGCAGATATGTATTAGTTTGTTTAACGGATGGTTGTTCGTGGACATTAAAGGCCTCTGTTAGGAAGAAATCAGAGATATTCAAAATTAGGTACTTCAACATTGAACATACGTGTCCGTTAAGGAATATGATGTTAACAAAGATACAAGCTACAGTTGGGTTTCTTAGTGGTGTGACGGCCCCAAAACTAGTCAATCACAAAAGAATCCATACTCCAAAAGATGTAATGGCCGATGTTAGAGCACTATATGGAATTGATATTTCATACCAACAAGCATGGCGTGCTAGAGAACGTGCACTAGAGATGATAAGGGGTAAACCTGCATATAGATATAAACAGTTGCCCCAATACATATATATGTTGGAAAGTGTGTATCCAAATTCTTATATTTCTGATGCACAAGACAGATATAAATGAATTTATGTATCTGTTTATATCATTAAGGCCAATGATGAGGGGGTTTGAGTTCTGTAGGCCTGTAGTTGTTGTTGACGGTTCACATCTCAGTGGGGCTTACAGAGGGACTTTTGTATCAGCAAGTACACTCGATTGGGCAGGTATGCTTTATTCTGTTACAAATTATAATTTTGTGTTTTAAATGATTTGATATATTATATATTAGTTGTATATCAAAAACATTATGCGCTATTTTATTATTAGGATGCATATTGCCGTTGGCTTATGGGATTGTAGACACAGAAAATGATTGTTCCTGGATATGGTTCTTCCAACAGTTTAGAGGTGCATTTGGGGAGAGGAAAAACATGTGTGTTGTATCAGACCGAAATGAAAGTATAATGAAAAGTGTAAGTATTGTTTTTCCAAATATTCCTCATTTAGCGTGCATTTGGCACCTCTGAAAAAAATTTGTACAAACTTCAAAAGAAGCAGAACAACATTAAGTGATGTGTTCTATTCAATGGCAAAGGCTTATCGAAGAAGTGACTTCGAGAAATTGATGGCTAAAGTGGATAAAGTTGACAACAGGGTTAAGAAGTACCTTGAGGATGCTGGTTATGAAAAGTGGTCAAGGGTTCATTCAACAGTAAATAGGGGTAGAATGATGACTTCAAACATAGCGGAATGTATCAATGGTTGCCTTGTTGAGGCGCAGGAACTGCCGATATTAGATTTTTTGGAAGAAGTTAGGATTCTATTTGGTTCTTGGAACTGTAAAAATAGAGAAATAGCGTCCTACACAAAGGAAACATTAGGGAGGAGGTTTGAAGAGATATTAATGCTAAACGCTTCTAAATGTGGGAGAATGGAGGTGTGTATAATTTTATAAATTATAATGTATCTTAAATTATATATAATTAGGCTGTTGTGTATCTCCTGTTGGGATAATTGATATGTTAGTGTATGTCTAACTTATAAATGTCTGCAGGTTGTTCCATCTTCGGAATTTGTTTATTCAGTTTATGAAGGTGGCCGAAGATACATTGTCTGCCTTGAGAGAAAAATCTGTAACTGTGGCAGATTTCAATATGACGAGATACCTTGTGCGTATGTTGTTGCTGTTTTGAAGAAAAAAAATGTTACAGATATACATTCCTACTACTCTGATTACTATAAACCAAAGGAGTTAGCAAGCACGTATGAAATTCCAATGGTTCCAATGCTAGATAAGGACGACTGGTCGGTTCCAGACTTTGTTGTGGAAGAAGTTGTCTTACCACCTAGGTATAAAAGACTGCCTGGACGACCAATGAAAAAATGAAAAAAGAATCCGGATGAAAAGCTAAGCAATGTAACAAATTATTGTGGACAAGAAGGACACAATCGAAGAACTTGTACTTTCATTCCCAAAAATGGTTGATACATTATTTTTTTAGATTCAATAATTCTGGATTTGGAGTTGAAAAAGAAAAATATTCAGGTTGTCACATATTGTGTTGATGCAGGCAACTTTTTAGTTTTGAATTATGTATTTCTGATACTTTAAATTTGAGATGCTGAAAATAAAGTCATCCTATAAGTCTCACAACATTTAAGTATCTGATTCATTATTGCATTCATTGTGAAAATTCTTTATTTAAGTGTAAGTGTTAATTAATAAATATAATGTATCTATGTTAAAACGAAACTATTTACCTATGCCAATACATTAACTAAATATTGTATCATATACTTTATTGTGACACAATACTGAAATTTTGTATCAGATATTCTATTATGACACAATAATGAAATGTTGTATCATACACTTTATTGAGATACATTAACTAAATATTGTATCGGACACTTTACCGTAATACATCAACTAAAAAATTGTATCATACACTTCATTGTGAAACATTATTGTAATATTGTATCACATAATCTGCTATGATACAATAATATCATACACTTTATTGAGATACATTAACTAAATATTGTATCATACACTATATTGTGATACATTAATTAAATATTGTATCGGACACTTTACTGTGATACATCAACTAAAAATATTGTATCAGATAATCTGCTATGATACATTACCTTATTATCGTATCACACACTTTATTGTAACACATTATTCAAATATTATGGAGATGAAGAACTATGATACATTAACTAAATATTGTATCACATACGTTTAAGGGGATACATTACATAAATAATGTATCTAAAAGTTATTGTGTGGTAATATATACAAAAAATAATGGTGCACATGGATAGATGCTTGAAAGATATCAGCTATATATAATGAAAAATATAATCAATGTAAACAAGTTTTAGATAAGAACTCTATAACTTGAGTATAAGTATCATAGTCAAAACATTTTAAAAACTTGAGTCAATGTATGGTCAACCACAAAAACATTCTAAATGTGTCTATTCAACGTTGACCAAATCTTCAGGAGCTGGTGTTGTGGTAGGATTCTTGGGCTTCGTTGGATCATCATTGTCACTAACGTATCCTCCATTAACCTTTTCAGTGCCATATTGCCATAATAGAGCTGCGTATCATTTACCGAGGAAATCGACAATGATCCCATTTGATGGAATATTGATTTCATCACTAAGGAACTCGGCAAACGCGGCAACAAACAATCCGCAATCCCTTCAAAAAGCAGAATGTATATTATAAACATAAGTAGGATACATTATATAAAAATACAAAATGATTTAAACACTTACAGGCAATCATCATCTTGTTGCATAATGCCTTGTACAAACTCAACGTCAAATGGGTGTTGTGGTTCCAAAAGGGTGCCAGTTTCCTTATCCTTATACGCATCCAATGAAGACCAATCTATTCGCTCGGAATGATCGAAAAAATCACTATGCAGAAGAAAAGATGGCAGAATTAATGAAAACTTTTTAATCTCACCGGTCGGAGTTTTTATCCTTGAACTCAATGCAGAATCATACACACGTATAAGCCTTTTTTTTAGTACAACGACAGCCAAAACCCAGTGGAACTTTCCATCTGAGTTCACCGGAATGTAAACATCATCTACTAGATGCCATGGTAAACCAGCCGGGATGTTAAATCCTTTGATGACATTTATAATTGATCTCTCGAATCCAGCTACAACAGTCGTGCGCGACATGTGAACCTGCGTACTAATATTATCATCATTCGGACTGCAATAGTACCTATCATAAGAATTATTGATGTGTCCCATGAACAGGCAATTCACAATGGTGTATGCATATTGATTGGGGCTGCGGAGTTTTGCTTTCTTTCTGAGGTAGTAAAAAACATCATCGATGTGCTGCGTCATAAATGAAAAATGAATATAATCAAAAATGATACAGCCCAACAAACATTAATTAACTATAATGTATCTGCAATTATTTAATTGTAGATACATTATATAAAGTAGCCTGAATAACAAAAGAACTAAATGTATCAGATACAATATTAATATTTTGTATCATACCTCGTCTGTCCAGCATTTTTTTGGCTGAGACATTGCATAAAATCAATTTTTATTCTCGGGAAATGCAACTACAAAGTCCATCTCTTTAAATCCAAATGAAGATGATTTCGCTCTGTATTTTCAATTTACATGTAGGATAAACGTAACTTACTTGTTGCCATGTGTTTTAAGGAGGCCCTTCTCAATCCACTTGGAGAACTCCTCTAGTAAATTCGACGGAGGTTGGTGAGAAATACCACATCCATCAAATGGGGTGCTCGGTCTTACTTCCAAATCAACCTTCTCTTTTCCTTTGTCAGTGGACCCAAATTCAGTCAGATAGGGTGATTGGAAAATCTTAGAAGGAATCCTAATACGTTGAGTAGGGGTCTCTGATGGTTTGTGCACAACAATTTCTTTGCCTGATACGTCCACAGGTAATTGACTGTCCGACAACAGTTGATGTGTCTCGGTTGTTGGATTAGGATTGACATAACTCAATAGTTGGACATTCATAGGAGGTTGAAGACCTGATAGAAGTGAATCTATCGCTTCTTGAGTTTCAGATGAAATTGTTGTCGATGTGGTAGAATCCTGTATTTTAGATTCAATAATAAAATTGGTGAAAAATAATGTATCATTAAGTAAATAATTAACACAACACAAAACATGAATATTTAAAATTACAGATATATCAATGTTTGCTGAAATTTGAGTTGATTGTGGGATGTTATGTTGCACTTCATCAGCAACATCTTGCGCCATAATTACGTTTTCAGAATCTTTTGTCCTATCTCAACTGCATCATCCTGTAAGGTTGTTTGGTACATAGTCATAAAAGTGATACATAAAAATTATAAGAGTTCATATACATAAACTTATACTTACAATGTCTTTCTTCTGAAGAGATTCTTCAACATGAACATCTAATGTTGGCACAAGTTCTGATACATCTTCAATGTTTCCATGTTCCTGTAATGTATCAGAACATAAAAGGTAATATATTGTATCACAGTAATATAATGTATCAATAACTATATTTATTGTTGAATCAACTATAAATAAAAATGATTGAATTAACTAAATGATACATCTACAATAATTAGGAATGTATCATAATTTCTAGAGAAAGTTTAAAAAATGTATGAACAATCCTGTCTAATATATAATTTTGTTTTTTTGATACATTAAAATAAAAGAATGTATCAGACATATGACAACAATACCTCATGAATCTGGCCATGTGTTTGTTCTTCATCATGAACTGCAACACTGGGGTCCATGTTCACAAACTCCTGATGAATTGGTGAACTTTGTTGTTCAATAAATACAGATGTGATTTGTTGTTGATCAACAATCTGTTCTTCGACAAGTGCTTTGTTCGTGTTTGGGATATTTGTACCAGCAGTGTACTTGATAAAAAAAAACATAAATAATGCAAAAAAGAACTTTTCAAAGAGGAAAAGGTTGAATAATAGACAACTACCTTCCGTTCATTCTGCTCAAAAGCTTTCAACAACTCATTATGATTTTTTTTTATTAAAGCTTCTAGATTGTGAAACTTTTTGTCTACCTATTAAAAAAAAGGAAAAATTCAATATTGATTCAAAGAAAAATAAATCACATTTAAAGATAATTGTTTGAACTGCTTACATATTTCTTCAGATATTTCTTAACTTTTTCAACATCCAACTTATCTGACTGTTCTTAAGTATGAGTTGACGGACCATGAATATCAAGCACATTACCCGCATGTTCTGGAATTGTAAATGACGATTTTTGAATCACTGAAGGTTGTTCTGGTGGTTTCATTGAAGTACCTTTTTGTTTGGCAGGGTCAACATTCTTTCTTCTTTTCGAGGGTGGTGAAGATGAAATACTATGTACATGTGTTGACCTCCTTACCAACTGCTCCAGTGGTTTTGAAGAGAAATCCTCAAATCTGGGAAAGTTTTCTATCAGCACTTCTTTATGCATAGCATCAGACATGGACGGTTGAGCAGAAGTAACAGCAGGATTATTAAACAAATCAAGTTCAGCGATCTCCTCTGGAGTTGGTTGTATGTTTGTGCATGCATTCTAAAATGGATTTATAAACATCAACAAAGAAACAATGTTGAGACATGGTATATAATAAAAAATTGATTACCTCAGAAAAGATACTGGACATGAACATTTCAAATTTTGGCTTCACCCCAACGACTCGCCAATTACATATCCTTGGTATGTAATTTCCCTCTTCCACATCAATCTTATTGTTCATTACAGATGCACACTCATAAATCCAAACATTTAACACATAGGGCATTCCAGATAACCGGTATAGTTGTTTTTGCTTTGTGAATTCTTGCCTCATAGATGTCATCAGCTTGAAGAATGCAAGCTGTCCCCAAGGGTATTGTTGATATCTGCCATCTTCCACCATTAGGAAGTCATCAACGTCGATAGGTGTATCACCAAGTTGGGAAAAAATGAAGGTGTGTATGAAGTAAAGAATAACCATTTGGACAGCATCCTCATTGTTGTCCCAGCCACCTGATACAAATCGTTGAACAAGTAGACCCTTAATAACACTATTATTTGAGCCGGGAAAATATCTTTGCATAAGCCTACTTTGGGTACCATCTGGATATTTAAACTCATCTTTATTGCCATTGCATTTCAATCCGGTTAGTATTACAAATTCCTTTATAGTGAAATGCAAAATATTCCCGTTGGCTTGCCTAATATGGAGCTCGTTCATGCTGTTGTGTTCCACTTCAAGAATCAACAAGCACTTAGTTATTTGTCCTTGATAATTGCAATTGGGTATGTTTAAGTATGGACCAAAAATGGTATTTTGGAACAACTCAATACCCTGAACTCCTATTGACAAACTCAAATCTTATACAAACGTCGTGTCGAACGTAACACCAAACCTCAAAGGGTGCGATGGAATATGTTCAATGACATATTTCATAGGCTGTTTATAACTAAAAAAAACTCCATTATGATACAAGATGATTGTTAAGTATCAAATATTTAATGTATCTCAACTAAATTATCTAATACATGTATATTAATTCTTGTGTTATGTAATTATTGTATCTGATACAAAAATATATAAAAAAAAAAGTGTTGATATTGATACACAAGGTGTTTGATATATGAAAACAGTTTTTGTATCAGAAACCTGTTTCAGTGGGTTATAATATCTAATAGAAGTTCATTTTGATACACCGATTGAGTGATACATGAATCATAATATTTGTATCAAATACATAATTCATTATATATAATGTATATAAAACATAATAGACTTTCAAACTGATACATTAAAATAACTTACTTTTGTTGATTCTACTGTTTAACTAAATAATAAAATTAGGATTTATTGAAACAAAACATTGAACACACATCTGGATACATTAAACATACATCTGGATATAAAATTAAAGTTTATCAAATAATGTATCATATTTCAGTAAAACTCCAGCAATCGATCTAAAAAGAAAAAAAATCAGAACGACATTCATACCTTTGGTAATGCTGGTCGAATAATTGGAAGAGCAACTTTTCGACCCCTTTTTTGGGGGTTTTGTGAAGCTTTGCTTTAGACGATGAGGAGTCATCGTTTTTGGGCTTTTCAAAGTTAACCTTCGCCATTATTAATTGATCCTGAATTTTTTTGGATCTGTTCTCAGCCCATCCCACATCTTCATAATCAAACAACTATCATTGTTAGGAGAATACAACTGTGTAATACCAAGACTAAATGATGGTGCATCATCCTCCATATATATCAGTGATTGAAGAACAACCAAAAAAATTAAAATCAACAGGTGAAGAGAAAGTTAGAGAATGAGACAATATTACCTAAAATGGGAACGAAATCTTTTTGACAGGGATGATAGATGATAATCACAACCGCTAGGATTGATGGTGTGGAAAAGAGGAGAAAATTATGGAGTGAATTGTGGGAAGGAAAAATCGTGGGAATGGGGGAGGGGGTTGTTTATATATCTAGATTTCTGGGGTTTGGGGTAAAAATAAGGGATTATGGATATTTTAAAGAGATATAGGGATAATGGAAAATAATAAACTTAAAGATGTGTAGTTTAGTAATTTTCCCTATAATTTTCTCCTGCGAGCTTAAGGTCCCAACATCTTATAATCCGGGAAATTTGCACCAATAGCCACTTTAATGTTGCTATTTAAAACATAAGCACAATTTTTTTAAAAAAATAAAATAAATTGTGCATTTCAATCAATGGGGTAAACTTCAACATCAGTGCACAACAATTATGGCAAAATCGTTTTAGTTCAAACTTCATAGGTACGTCTGATGTTAGAAAGCCTTAAGTTCAACTTCATGCCTAAATATCTAAAGTTTGAACAACATAAATAAATTTGAAGTATGTATGACATTTGGCTTGCAGGTCCAAACTTTATATCTAAATTTTTTTAAGAGTAAATTTTAGGAATAGCAAAGATAAAAATCATATTAGCGATCTATAGTTATAATTTTGTTATTTGCACTCCATAACTAAATTATATTTGTTATGGAGCATATGATTTGTATAAATCGGGCGCTGTGTCTATGAAAATTGCGTTTGTATATGTATATGTTCTCTGTGTTAGGCTAGAGTGGCGAGTGAGATTGGGAGAGAGAGGAGAGAGGCGAGTGAGAGAAGGCAGAGAGTGGAGAGAGGTGAATTGTATTGTAACAAGAGGCGAATCTTGCTACTAAGACTAAAGAGTAAGCAGTAAGAAAAGGAGGAAGGAGAAAGAAGTTTTTGGTAATTTTCTGATAATATTCCTCAACGTACTACAAGGATATATAATCCTTTAGAAGCAGTACAATAGACAACTGTCATAATTCCAAAACAGAATTTCGGACTAGAAAGTAAATATAATAACTATTGTTAAGGACTAGAAAAGTAAATACTAAAATGAACAACTTAAATACTTAATGGACTTAAACGTCATAATCTAAACTTCATTTGTTAATAGTCACAATAGCTTTTGTGACAATCCATTCCCTTAAAAATTATCCTTTCTCTTAAGCGTCTTTAAAACTGAGAAATTGAGACTTGACTTCCCAGGTGGCTTCTTCAGGTAATAAGTTTGCCCACTGCACCAAGATCTGTGTTGCCACTTTTTTTCCTCTCTTGATCATTCTCCTGTCTTACACTGCTACAGGTTCCACCAATGGTTGACATTACACTATCCACCACTAAATCATTCGTTCTTCCTCGAATGAAAAGTAAAATAAGGTATTTGAAGGGGTGATAATCTAAGGGTATCTACAACGCATGTCAGACTCCACCTCCCACGTAGCCTCCTCAGCAGGCAGTGTCTTCGCTGAACTTTCATTGAATCAATATTTTGGGACCTTAACTGCCTAGTCTGCCTATCCAAGATAGCAATAGGATCTTCCTCAAAAGATAAATCGTTGGTCTATGGAGGGAACTGTTTGTTTCCCAACTTTTTTCTTAAGTTGTGAAATATGGAACACATGATGTATTTTTTATGTTGGGGGCAACCTCAGCTTATAGGACACCGGTCCAATCTTCTTGACGATCTGATATGGTCCATAGAATTTTGAAGCTAACTTGAGGTTCTTCCTTATAGCTACTGAAGCTTCCCTATATGGTTGTAGCTTCAAAAATACCTAGTCCCCTTCTTCAAATTCCCCCTCTGTTCTTCTCTTATCAGCATTCATTTTCATTCTGTTTTGTGCCTTTACCAAATTCTCCTTCAACACTTTAGCCATAATCTGCCTCTCTTTGAATACTTGATCAATAGCATCTATTTTAGACTGTGCTATTAACTCAAATGAAAGTTGTGGAGGGTCATAACCATAGACTACTTTGAAGGGAGTCATTTTTAGTGATGAATGGTAGTTGTTGTTGTACCAATACTCAGCTAATGAAAGCCATTTGTTCCAATCTTTTGGTTTATGTCCAGTCATACACCTTAAGTAATTTTCTAGACACATGTTCAATCTTTCAGTCTGCCCATCAGTTTGTGGATGGTATGCAGAACTGTAAAGTAGTTGGACTTTCAGGTTCTTGAAAAGTTCCTTCCAGAAATTGCTCAAAAAAATCTTGTATCTATCTGATACAAAACTCTTAGGTAAACCATGTAGCTTATAAATGGTATCCATAAACACTCTAGCTACTTGAGATGCAGTATAAGGATGAGATAGAGACATAAAATGAGCATGCTTGCTGTACCTGTCAACTATTACCAGAATGGTGTCTTGTCCTTCTGATTTTGGTAATCCTTCTATGAAGTCCATTGATATGTGTTCCCACATCCCTTCAGGCACTGGAAGGGGTTGTAATAACCCCGGATATGATACTTGTTCATCCTTGCACCTCTGGCAAATGTCACATTCTTGAACAACCACTTTCACCTGCTCTATCATATTAGGCCAATAGAAGATTGCCTTTAACCTCTGGTAGGTTGCCCAAACTCCAGAATGTCCTCATAACCCTGAGTTTTGTATTGTGGACACTAATTGTTGTCTCAAAACTCCCTTATTCCCTATCCACGCTTTTCCTTTATATCTCAGTATTCCTTGTTGTAGGTAATTATCCAGATCAGTTCCTGCATTAGTACTTAAAGTTGTGATTGCCTTAAGTACCTCTTGATCACCTTCATAACTATCTAGTATCTCTTCAACCCACTTGGGTTGTAATTGAGATATGAGTAAGCACTGTTGAGTCGTATTTTCAGTCTGGTGATCCAGCTTCCTTGACAAAGCATCAACTACTACATTCTCAACTCCTTTCTTATAGTGAATTTCAAAACTTAACCCCATCAATTTGGTTAAACCTTTATGTTGCAGTGATGTTGTTATCTTTTGCTCTTGTAGAAACTTCAAACTAAAATGGTCAGTTTTAAGTATGAAGTGGTGAGGGAGAAGGTAATGTCTCCATTTTTCTACAGCTTGTAGAAGAGCAATTAGTTTATTTTCATAAGTAGACAGCCCCTGATGTCTTTTGCTTAAAGATTGACTCATGAATGATAAGGGTCTCTTGTCCTGCATCAGTACAGCTCCAACTCTAGTGTTGCATGCATCCACCTCTAATATAAAAGGTTTACTGAAGTCAGGAAGTGCTAATACTGGAGCACTAGACATAGCTAATTTTAATTGATAAAAAGCTTTGTCAGCTTCAGTATTCCATTTAAATTCTCCTTTTTCAGTAAATTTGTTAAAGATTTGCTCAGTTGTGCATACCCTCTTACAAACTTCCTGTAATAGCATGTTAACCCTAGAAAACCTCTCAGTTCTTTTATAGTTCTGGGGTTTGGCCAGTCAATCATAGCAGCTACCTTGGATTGATCAGTACTTACACCATTTCCAGAGATGATATGGCCTAGGTATTCCACTTGAGGCTGTCCAAAATCACATATGCTAAGCTTAGCAAAGAGATTGTTTGCCTTTAGTAGCCTCAACACAACATCTAGATGATGCATGTGTTCTTCCATGTTCCTACTATATATTAGTATGTCATCAAAGAATACCAATATAAACTTCCTCATCTATTCTTTGAACACAACATTCATTAAGGATTGAAATGTGGCTGGAGCATTAGTCAATCCAAATGACATAACTCTGAATTCCCATATGCCATGGTGAGTTCTGAATGCAGTCTTGTATTCCTCACCACTCTTCATTCTTACCTGATGATACCCAACTCTAAGATCAATCTTGGAAAACACCACAGCTCCAAACAATTCATCCAAAAGATCATTGGGAATTGGGTATTTATTCTTTACAGTTAAGTTGTTTAGCCTCCTGTAATCTACACATAATCTCCATGTAGAATCATTTTTCTTAACCAACAGGGTAAGGGAAGCAAAAGGTGAATGGCTTGGTACAACAGTGGTAGCCTTCAGCATATCATTGATAATAGATTCAATAGCATTTTTTTTATCATAGGAGTACCTGTAAGGTCTAAGATTAAAAGGTTGAGCTCCTAGAACCTGATTGATCATGTGTTCACAAGTTCTTCTTGGTGGTAGTTCCTTGGGTTCCTGGAATATATTTGCATGTTGTTCTAGTAATCTGCTAATTCCAGGATGTACCTCTTTTTGCTTTTTTGTCACCTTCCCTTCTTGTATCATAGCTAACTCAGCTACTACCTTACAAGTACCACATTTTAGCATCCTCTTTAATGCTTCAGTGTCTACTGCAGTAACTTCAGACTCCTCAATAACCCCATATAAAGTTATCATTCTCCCGTCAGTCATGAAGCTTAGAATATGGGGTCTGGTATGCAAGATGACTGGTGCCACCATATCTTTCCAGCTCATGCCTAAGATCATGTCACAACCTCCTACCTTCATTAGTTTAAGCTGAAAATTGAACTGTTCATCCAGTATTTTCCAACCAAAAGAAGGGCTCTCAAATTGACAACTCATTAGCTCACCATTAGCTACTAATATCCTCATAGGCTTCCTCAGAGGCTCTACTGGTAATCTTAGTATTTTTACAATGTGAGGATCAATAAAAGAGTGGGTAGATCCACTATCAATTAGAATTACCATAGGTAGTTTTCCAGTATAACCTATGATTTTGATGATAAACACATTGCTACCGGAAGAACTCAAGCCTAGCAAGGCATTGAGAGACACTTCAGCTTGTTCTTCTACTTCTTCCTCAAGTGTCCCAGGGACATCAACAAATTCTTCAAGTTGGTCTCCTTCTCCTTCCATCTCCTCACTTTCCATAGCACGTAATGCTCTTTGTTTGAATTAATGACCCGGCTGATATTTCTCCTTACACTTGTAACAAAGCCCTTGCTTCCTTAATGCCTCAAGGTGAGGTGGAAGAGTATTTGGTTTGAATGGAGCTCGGTCTTGTGTTTTCTGATTTGGATAGGTTATTCTCAATGGTTGTTGTTGATTGTAGGTTCCAGCAGATGGTCTATTTGGGGAAGTTTGAGGATTTTGGGGATATGTGATGGCTAAGGATCTTTGGTTGGTGGTTTGAGGCTGTCTATTAAGGACAAAAGGGATAAGGGCCTTGAATGATTCTTCATACAGCTTTGCTACTTGATAAGCATCTAAAATTGTGGTAGGGTTAGCCAACTTCACCAGTGGCTTTAACTCAGGCTTAAGACCACTGATAAAACTTGCTACATAATGAGTTTCATTCAAGAGTGGATTAATAACAGTCATATAACTGGTAAGTTCTTCAAACTTCTCTTGATACTAATCCACAGTCCCCACTTGCATCAATTTATTAAATTCATCTACGATCTTATATTCCCAAACCCTCTACACACTTCAGTACATAATCTCTGCCAATTCATCCTCCCTCTCTGATTGACAATGTAACTATCAAACCATATATCCACTCTATCCCCCAAATGCACAGAAGCATACCCCAGCTTTTTCTGATCTAAAATGTTGTACAGTTCAAAAAACTTTTCAAACTTTCTTAGCCAACTCCTAGGATTACTACCATCAAATTCAGGGAAATTGATTTTTGATTTGAGTGTCCTAGGCTGGGCTATAGACTTAGTGTGCATAATCGGGGTGGGAAGTATAGCAGGGGCTGAGGATTACATAGGATTCTTGAATAAGGGGGGACTCGAGAAAATGGGAGCTGGAGGAAAAGAGAAACCACAACCCACTTCAAATACAGAAGAAGTAAATGATAACTGAGTACCTACCATCTGAGATTTCACGTTTGATGGTTGACCAATTTCCGTCCTAGTTTGAGTTCCATGACCCCCATCCGGTGTTGATTGGGAAGTTGAGTCGGTCGGAGTTGCTGATGGTGACTGAGGGGGAGTTTGAGCACACAAATATTTTCGAAATGATAAGCTCTAACTTCTTGTTTGTCTCTCGAACCTCACTGAGATGGGATTGGAACTGTGATTGATTTATCTCCATTGTTTCCAATCGTTTGCTCACATCAGCCACAAAAATAGAGAGCTGACTACGAGCAGCATGTATATCAGCTTGTAGGGCTGGAAAATCAGAGGGTGAGGCCATAGCTGGCAGAGTAGAGGAACCAGAAGGCTCTAATACCATTGTAACAAGAGGCGATTCTTGCTACTAAGACTAAAGAGTAAGCAATAAGAAAAGGAGGGAGGAAAAAGAAGTTTTTGGTAATTTTCTAATAATATTCCTCGACGTACTACAAGGATATACAATCCTTTAGGAGCAGTACAATAGACATCTGTCATAATTCCAAAACAGAATTTAGGACTGGAAAGTAAATATAATAACTATTGTTAAGGACTAGAAAAGTAAATACTAAGATGAACAACTTAAATACTTAATGGACTTAAACGTCATAATCTAAACTTCATTTGTTAGCGGTCATAACAGCTTTTGTGACATGTATATGTATATCGGCTAAATAATTGTATATATATAACTACTATGTATATGTATCAATGATTGTGTTTGTATATCTACATAAAATTTGAATTCGTATATAATTGAATCGAGTTAAAACACTTGTATTGGTAGATCAAATCTCTCTCGCGCTTTATACAAACACAAATTATACATTATATTTTGTATAATTTGTGTTTGTATAAAGCGAGAGAGAGAGAGAGAGAGAGAGAGAAAGGCAAAAGAGAACTGGGCAGGGGACGGTTTGAATTTGTATAATTATAAGTGTATAGGACGGATAGATATGTATTTTTATTTGTATATACAGTCTCTCTCGCTTTATACAAACACAAACACAATTTATACATTTGTGTTTGTATAAAGTGGGAGAGGCGAGGGAGAGTGGCGAGCGAGATTCCAGAGATAGGGGAGAGAGGCGAATGGCAAGAGAGTTTGCTGCGAATTGGAAATAAATGAAATTGTGGTTATAACATTTATTTTGAATTAATAGTTTGTTATAATGCATAATTTTCTCTTCTTTTTTTAACGTGAGACTTGTGAATCTAAAGTTAATTTTAAAACAATTAAATTAATAGTTTTTTTTTTAACTTGGACAATTCTTGAAGATCGATTCTCAAATCACTAATTTGTCCAATTTATTGGGGTATATCAAGATATATCATTAGTGAGAGAAAATCATTACACTTTCGGTGTAAATAAATTTGAATCTTATAAATAATGTATGTCAAAATGGTTTCAGTCAAATCTAGCACTCTTTATTTTCTTTATAAGATTTCATTATTTTCTAACTTCTTTGTCACTGGAGAATATTTTCCTACAACATCGTTTATGGAACTTTCAAATATAACTGGAGAATATTTTTAAAAAAAAATCATTAATCATCCTCTTGTTTTGTTTTTCATATCAGATAAATACACATTAACTCCAATTATACATTCAATTTGAGATGGTCAAGTATCTATATCGAGAGACAGAAATTAAATTAAAAAAATTAAGGCGCATAGAATTGAACATTGTGACTTATATTTATTTACTTTGTACTCAACAATAGTATACATGACATTAATAGAAACGAAAGTGTAATTTTACACTATTTGGTACTATTAATAAAAACAACTTGGTACAAATTAGCAATAGCAACGTCTTAGATCCTAATCTCGAGTTTATTAGCTTTGCATAGTGGATTTTCCTTGGCCAAAGCCGGACGTCCTATAGATTTGAAATTGAAAGAGCATGTATGTTCCTCTAGATGCCTATGACTCTTATAAATATTTTATCGTACTTACAATTGAACCCTATTAATCCCACCTTCTTCCTGCAAATCATGCATCTTTGTGGCTTCGTCTCCATCATCAAATCATCTTTTCCAGTTCTAATAGTAAGAGAAGATATCTTTTGGAATAAATCTATTTCATCATAGGAATTGTGATTTCTTGAATTTCCATAGAAACCACAACCCCTTGAGCATAAAATTGGGCTTTCTGTTTTGTCACAAGATTCTTCTTTGAGTAAGTTTGGGTCTTTTTTTTAAGTGTTTGGTTATAATGTGTTATTTTTCAACGTAGTATTTGGGGTGCATGTATAATTCTGTATTAGGGTTTATTTAAAGAGTGTAATAGGTTATTTAATAGAAATCATGTAATTTTATTCAATTTGGGTTTGTCCGTTCAATTGGAGGGCATATTAGTTAAGTTTCATAACGGCGGGAGTATGTTTAGCCTGCGGGAGTATGTTAGCCTGCGGGAGTATAATGAGGGACAGAGTTAGCTAATAAATAAAAGTATAGGATATTTTACCCTTTTTCCATTTGTTTTCTTCTAATCTATGTGTTTTGAGTGAAAGAGTATCCAGGGGTAGGTTGTAGAGGAAAGAGATTGGCTTTAGTAATTATCGGATTTTCATCCCTAACATGTCATTTAGGTGTTCATCTGTACCTATATCAAATCATTTATTCCTAAAAAAAATGGGAAAACTACCTAACTACGCATACATTACTACAATATATACTATATTTACCTCTAGTTTAAAATAACTACACATACTACCACTTTTAATACTTATACCATATATTTTAAAAGATTTAATCAGATACACAAGTCCCTTAAATATGATATTAAATAATTATCTTAAATTTAAAATCCTTAATTAATGGTTCATTAATAAGTCAAAAAAATTCCTACCACTATATTTGTCGTTTCTGCCCCCATAGGCAGCCCTTTTCTTCCTTTATCTTCTCCCTCTTTCTTCCTTTATCCTCTCAATACATGTTTGCATGTTCAAATCAACATTATACGTGTTGGTTTGTTTCTATTGTTTTATTATTCTCATGTATCTTGGTTTTGTATCTGAGTTAAAGTTCGTAATATTCTAAAGTTCAATTTTTAAAAAAAATTCGTATTAGATTTTATATTTTTTTATTGTGTTGTTTCTCAAACACTTTAATGGCTGACCATTCCTAAAATAAGATGATTCTTGTTAAAGGTATTACACATTAACAATATTATACTAAATCAAACAATTTTTATTTGTTTATTTTCACACATGAATTTTTCATTGTAGGGACCAACTCTTCATCCACCAACATTCAAGCCGAGAATAGATCAAGTATAGAAACGACCCAAATCAAGATGGAAGAATTACGCCAAGCTTTAATTATCAGAACAAATACACCATTAAGTACACATCAAGTGCAACAATGTTGGATACACATCAAGTGTACATGTGTATCTAGTTAAGAGTTCGTGTATTTGAGTTAAGATTATATGTATTTATGAGGAAAAAAATTCAGATGCTAAAAAAAGAAGGAAGAATTTTGAATTTTTTAACCTTTTTTTTTGGATTAATGATAAGACAAATATTGATCTACTGTCGTGATTTGTTCCTAAATTCAAGCATTTTAGTTACATTTCATATTTAGATACACATAATTATATGTATATGCTTACTATGTATCCGAGATACATGTTTTGAATATAATGTACGAAATTGATACTTGATACATCAAATTAACACTTGATACATATAAAAGATACATGAAATTAAAATTAGATCATATAAATAGATACATGAAATTAATATTAGACCATATAAATAGATACATGAAATTAATATTAGACACATATAACAAATACACGAAATTAATATTAGATAGTTCTATGATATACATGAATGTACTTGTATGATACTCATGTATCTAAGTGTTTAGTTTGTTGGATACATCATATATTGATAATAGATACATCAAATTAATGAATTTATTATTTTAAGAGTAATAAAATGAAATTAATCAAATTACATGACCAAGATATACATGATTTTGTCTTTTATTAATAATATTAATGAATTTATTATTTAAAGAATAATAAAATTAAATTAATTAAACATAGATACACTCCTTGATTTCCGCCTTATATTAAGGGATTTGATTACTTTAAATTTTCAGAATTAATTGTCCATTTGGCAGATACATGTATCTCACGGATTCAAACTCATGTATCCTAAGCATGAAATATGGTAGAGGAAGTAATATTTGAAACTATCGAGAATCTTAGTAATTAGGACCTAAACTAGTGGGATTTATGTAGTTTGCCCAAACAAAATTGTATGTCCTAGTATATAATATCATATCTTCTTAATTTTCATTTTTCAATCGGAGAATAGTCTAAAATACCCTTAAACCATTGAAATTGATATAAAAATATCATTCGTTTACCTTGTGGCCACAAAATACCCTTGGGGTTAACCTTTGTGGCCCTATTATATCCTTTTCACAAACGGAATAATTAGTTCATTTAATTAGCATTTTCATTTAATACATGGCACTTACAGATTCGTTGCAAAAATTAATTAACTAAAACTAAATTAACCCAACTCAAACTTGGATCCACAAAAAAAAAACACCAGAACCATCTTCTAATAGTGAATTTTATAATCTTAATTTCACTTGAAACAATATTGAACATTATAAAAAAAAATAAAAAATAAAAAAAGAAGAAGGAAGAACTATTATTCTTTATTAAGAATAGTTTAGAACTTTCAATTAAACAACTCAAATCTTCATATTAATAAATAAATTTTTTACATCAACATCCAACGTGATGTATCGCAAACAAATGAACACTTATTGTCTTTTAAAAATATACATTAAAAACAAAACAAGTAATATGCAAGAACAAAAAAGATATGTTAAAAAAAATTCACTATTAAAGGGATGAGATAATTTTTTAAAGCCACGTGACATTTTTGAAATAAAAAAATTAGTATTATAATTTTTTCAGCTAAATAAATATAGATATGTTAACGAAAAAATAAATATGTATCATTTGTTAGATGGTTGGATATATATACATCATTTTTAAAAGAAGAATATATTTTTTCTAAATTACAAAATTGAGGAGTATATTTACTCATTTTCCATTTTTAATGTCAAACTCGTGAACCTAAAGTTAATTCTGAAGTGATTAAGCTTAAAATTTATTTTTTTGAACTTTAGTTATTCTTGAAAAAAAATTGAACATCAGCTATTCTTGAAGAGCCATTCACAAATTGCGTATTTGTCCACTTTATTTTATGGTAGGTTAAGATAAATCATTTATGATAGAAAATTTTTATGATAGTATGACAAAATGGTTTCAATCAAATCTAGCCCTCGTTATTTTCAAATATAAATGGAGTATATTTTTAAAATTTTCATTAATCATCTTCTTGTTTCGTTTTTTAATATCATATAAATGCACATTAACTCTAATTATACATCCTATTTGGGAAGGTTAAGATTCTATATGGAGAGATAAAAATTAAATTTAAAAAATTAAGGTGGAAAGAATTGAACATTGTGGGTTGTGGCTGGAGAATCTTAGTAACTTAGTTGGTTGGCTATCTTAATTTTCACTTCATTGGTGAGGCTTGAGTCCCCACATGGTAATTTCGCTCCCATTTCCTCTACCCCTACCCCCAATCTGTTAAAAATAAAACATTGTAGGTTAAATTTATTTAACTTGTATTCAATAATAATTGTCTACTTGACATTAATAGAAACAAAAGTGCAATTTTACACTATTTCGTACTATTAATAGAAAAAAACTTCATATAAATTAGCAATAACAACGTTTTAGATCCTATTCTCGAGTTTATCAGCCTTACGTAGAGGATTTTCGTTGTCTAAAATCGCACGTCCTACAGACTTGAAAGTTCCTCTGGATGCGACTCTCACAAAATATTTTATCCCACTTACAATTGAACCATATTAATCTCAACTTCTTCTTGCAAACCATACATTTGTGGCTTCGTCTTTATCATCAAATCATCTTTTCCAGTTTTAATAGTAAGAGAAGAATCTTTTGAAATAAATCTATTTCATCATATGGATTGGAATTTCTTGGATTTCCATTGAAACCACAACCCCTTGGGCACAAAATTGGGTTTTCTGTTTTTTCGCAAGAAGTCATTTTTCTTCTTTTTTGAGTGTTTGGTTATAATGTGTTATTTTTCAAGTTTGTAGTGGTAGTGATAGGTGTATAATGCTGTATTTGGGGTAATAATTACTTACTTACTTTATATATATATATATATATAAAGGAAAGTTTTGGTTTGGGATATTAATGGAAAAAATTACCTAAATACACATCTTATTTTATCATAATCTTTAAAATTCCTTACCCTTCAAAAAAATTTCAAAAATCCCCTCTCAGATAAATCACTCTCCCCTGAAAATTGTATGGAATCCAAATAATAATCAAACTAGGAGTTCCCTAATATTTCCCTCTTCGACTTTTGTTTGGTTTTGGTTTGGGATATTAATAGGAAAAATCACCTAAATACACATCTTATTTTGCCATAATCTTTAAAATTCCCTATCATTCAAAAAAAATTCAAAAATTCCCTCTCGGATACATCACTCTCCTCTCGCTGATACATCCATATCCCCATCTCATATACTCTAAAATTCCCTACCATTCAAATTTTTTTCAAAAATCTCCTTTTGGATAGATCACTCTCCTCTCGCTGATACATCCCTATCCCTCTCTCGGATACATCCCTCCCCTCTCTAATACATCCCTCACCTATGTATCCAGATGTCTACTGATGTATCCGGAAGTCCAGTGATGTATTCGGATGTCCTATCCCCCTCTGATACATCCCTCCCCTCTCGGATATATCTCTCACCTATGTATCCGGAAGTCCAATGATGTATCCGGAAGTCTAGTGATGTATCCGAAATTCATAAATTTTAAGAGATTTTTGTAATTTGGAAAAGAGTTGGGAAAATAATGTAATTAACTCTTAACACTATGCGATTTATGTAAATTATACAAGATATTTGGAAATTTGATCAGCCAATTTGGGCGGCTCTACACTAACTTAAGCCTTCTTTTAGGGATAATTAAGAAAGAAAAGATTACCTAATTAGATAAATATTTTTATCATATTTACTAATTTATTTTTTAGTTTGAAATAATTACATATTGTCTCACTAATTAATAATTTCAAGTCAAATACATATGGATACATGTATTTTTGCTATCAGATACACTTAAATAAGGAGAGAGGCGAGTGAGATTCTCATATACATGTGAATCACACTAGATATATGTACTGGATACCCGATATAGGGAGAGAGGTGAGCGAGAGAGGAGAGTGGCGAGCGAGAAAGGAGAGAGGTTAGCGAGAGAGTCAGATACATGTGAATCCAATTGGATACAGTGTATCTAGAACAAATTACACCTAATTTTAACCTTATGTATCCAAGATACATGTATCTGGACGTATCTTGATGTGCCAAATACATATATCCGAAGTCCAAAATCGATAAGATTCGTAATATTGCAAACTAGTGTGTATCTAAGTAATAGCTCCTAAACTAAGGGATTTCTAAAATGACTGTTCGACCACTCTTACTAACCGAAATTAGTTCAATTTTCATTTCTTACTTCAATTTAGGGCAGTTCAAAACCGAATTGAAATCGATAATTCAAACCGAAAAAAGCTATTGGTTCATCAATTATGGGTTATTGGTGTTATTTGCTCAACAGTTTTGATTTTTTTAATTAACGGGCTATCGAATTTTAACGGTTTGAGGTTTTTTCTTAACGGGTTAACCCATAACGCGATAGTAAATTAATAAATTATATTTATACCATTCAATATTAAAGTCTTTGACTTAGGATTTAGTTTCCTATTTTTATTTTGGCAGTCTCAAACTTTCGGTTATTTTACAATGTCTTAGTATTGTTTTTGAGCAAGATACAATCTATCAACTCATGTGCATAGTTTATTTGGTTTGCACCATGTTTCTAAGTGATTTTCAATTATTTATTTTTCTGTCAATCTTAACTGTTAAATCGCTAACCAAATTGATAACGATCAATAACTCATAAATCGATAATTGATAAGTCAATATGTTAATGATTTAGCATGTCTACAAATCGATAATCGATAAATTTCAAAATCAAACCGAACTGATCGATACACAACCCTACTTCAATTAGTCATTCGGCTATCAAATTTCAACACATTAACCATCGTAAGAAATTTCCAACTCCTTTTTAATTACTTTCCTGAACCTTCCTTCACCATACACATGAGAAAACAACTAGCTAGGAATTAAATCATGATTTGCTTTCTTTCAACTCCCTTAATTTTTCCTTCTTATTCTGTTTCTATTTTGGCATCACTACTAAGTATATATTACTACTATTTTCGTCATTGAAGAAAAATAGAGGAGGAAAACAAGAATCATTTTAAAAATTCGACATGCAACAAACATGAATTATTTTGAGTGAGTAATATACCAAAAGAATTAATACATTAAGAGAAGTTCATTTCTAAAATTTTGAAATGTTTAGAGGAAGATTTTAGTTGATGACCATTGATGTCTGTCATTCAAAATCTTTGAAAATTGAATTTTAAATATCGACGTGTTGCAAACGTGAATCGTTTTGAGTGAATAATATATCAAAAGACTCGAAACATTGAGAAAAGCTTATATCTAATTTTAGGATTGTTTAGAGGAGATTTGAGTTGGTTGTGGTTGGAATGATATGTAATGTATACTTTATTGTATCAACAAATTGCATATTTTATTGTATCAACAAATTGCATATTTTATTGTTTCGACAATGTATATAGATGTATATACACGTCTAATATATAGTTATACATTATCTATACACGAATATACATATTTATACAATATCGGATACATTGCATATACATATGGTGATTTTGTTAAAAGTAATTTTTGTTGCCCATACGTATATTGCTATTTTTGGTTATTTTTTTGTAAATGAAAATTTAGCCATATTTGGTACAAATGAAATTACTTTAATTGTCTCATTCTTTTATATGAAATTTTCTTTCATAGTCTTTTTTGGGGTGATTATTTAGCAAATGATTATTTTTTACATGTCACAGACCCTTTAGATCATGATATAATTACCTGCTTATGTTTTAAAAAACAATTATATCGCCATTAAATTGGACTTAAATCAATCCAAGTACATGCTACAGAGTACAGACCAAAATCGTGGTAAAATTAATTATGAGAATGTGGACCATTGAGTGTGAAGTCTTAGTTAGTTGGTCCACATACATATTCAAGAAAATCTTATTATAAAATGGAATCAAACAATGGATAAGAGTCAAAAATGTTCTTAAATTATGTAAAATTAAATAAAAATGTCCTCAGTTAATAGTTTGATTAAAAAATGTCCATATCAATAGTTTGGTACAAAAATGTCATTATTATTACTTAATGGGTCAAAAATGCTCTTTTTCTAATAAATATAGTCGTGTTTTTTTCCTTTTTAACCACATTCTATTCCTAACAAAAATATTACTATTAAAGAACTCAATTCTTTTTTTTTACATTTGAAATCACTTTAACTAATAAATAAGTTGGAAATAATCTTTCTCTTCTTAATTTCATTTTAACAATTAAAATAAAATAACTTCATGTACCTTTTTAACTCAGAATGTAGGTCATTTATATAAGATCATAATAATTAATAATTCCATCATTAATTTTCATTTGGATAACGATAAAAAAATCCTAATAAAATAGAAATTATTTTTATTTCTTAATCTTTTCCGAATTTGAAGTAAGAGGAACATTATATATTTTTTAAAATCATCATTAAGAAAAGAATGTGTTTTAAAAGAAAAGAAATAATCTGTTTATTTGGAAAGAGGGCATTTTTGACCCATTAAGTAACAATAGGAGTATTTTTGGACTAAACTATTGATGACAAGGACATTTTAGACCAAATTATTAACTTGATGCATTTTATTTAATTTTGCATAATTAAAGAGCATTTTGACCCTTTTTCATAAAAACAACAATTACATAATACAATAATGTAAAATAATGAAAAATCTGAAAAAGTTTGAAGTTAAGACAATAGCCAAATTATGAAAAAAAAAAAAAGAGAACGCAAAGATAACTACAGAGATGAAAAAGAAGAGAGTAGCCTATTGATAGGGGAGTTAAAAAGGTTAAATATGTGCATATTTTCGATATTTCAGTTATCTATGTTAGTCTGATACTTTAAAATGCATGTTTTAAATTATGTGAAAATATGTCCATTTATTTTTATGTGAATACTACATGAATTTACTTGAAACCTTGGTTTTGTTCAACTAACTACTATGCTTTGTCCATCTTTTACAAATTAATTATTTTATTCTTGTCTAATTAGTCATTTTATATATATATACACATAATACACTACTATTTTTGTCACGATTCAAAATCTGGAGAAGTGATGGCACCGACCTCACCCCGTGATAGGTAACCCAATCCAATAGCACATAAATCATAATATAATATAAATAAGGTAAATACAAAGAAGTATTTAATATCACGTCTAAATATCAAAACTCCGAGTGATAAATTGATTTCTATTTATCAAGTAATGCTATTCTCTGTTTATTTGTAGGTTGCGTTTGCTCTGTTTAGGAAATAAATGCACATTTTATTCAAATTATCGTTGTGTCCACTATAAGATAGATTGTCTGAATTTCTATTATTTAATTTCTTCGTTTGAGGCAAACATATGAAGATTACATAGGCTTGAATTTGTTTGGTCGACTTTCTTTTTAAAAAAGAATATATTTTTTCTTTTTATTTGTTAATTCTTTAATTTCAACTTTTCACATGACATTTTTAAAATTAAAAGAAAAAACATTTTGATACATTTGACATGTATTATTTTATGATTATAAGATTCAAAAGTCTTCTATATTTTTCTTAAACTCAGTATCAAGTCAAAATAGGACGAATAAATTGAAACAGAGGAAATATAAGTTATGAAACAATTTAAATATTAGTTTATATGTATTGAAGATGGAATAACTAAACTAATTAACCAATCCAACCATAACTAACTCCTATATAAATAATCCATACATTTCTAATATCGCATAATTCTAACCAGCAACCAAACTATCCTTTAGTGGTGAAAAGTAACTCCCCTAGATATAAAATTTGACTAAAAGGCTTCCAAGGATTTTTCCTATTGTAGTAGTTCGAAGAGCACTAATAATCTGCTAGTGAACATTGAACCCACTACCCAGCCTAAATTTTACCAAAAAGTTTTATAACTAATTTGGTAAGGCATATCAAGTTTGTTGACCAATTCTTCGATTGGCTATGACACCGCGCTTCTTCAACAAAAAGAATTTGCCTAAAAGTCGTTAGTCAAAGAATTTTTATCACACGAGTGCTTATGCAAGAGAGAGATATTCATATTAATATATTATGATTCAATAACAGACGGTACGTTTGCCTAACCTTTTTTTGCAGAAATGGTGCGGTTGGCATGTAGGTTTAGTTGCAAACTCCTCTAACCCACTTACTCTCTGTTATATATATATGTATGTATGTATATGTTGCTGTTCACTCAGCCAAAAAGAAAAACGAAAATGGCGATGACGATATATGTTGCTCCAATGGCAGAAAACAAACCTTCTGGGGATTCCACTTGCAAGAAAGAGAGACAACAAATTTCCATTCCATTTATCTGGGAAGAAAGACCAGGAATACCGATAAAGGATTGGAAACCAAAGCCTGTGGCTATGGATACTACTAGTGGTGCGTTTACGTTTACACCCACTGTTAAGCTCATTGCTTCTGTTCCCTTTGAATGGGAAGAAAAGCCAGGAACACCACTCCCTTTCTTCTCCCAGACATCTCCACGTGAAAATATTGTTGGCTTACCTTCAACTGTTAGGGATGTGCATGAATGTGGAGATGACTTCTGGGCTGGAATTGGCGAGTACATCGATCAGCATGGTAATCATGAAGAAGATGAGATTTCAGAATCAGAAGTTGAGGCATCTGATTCTGAATCAATATATGAATCCTTCAGCTCAGCCCCTTCTTCCCTCCTAGCTAATGGCTTCATACCAACTCTGGACATTTCAAGTGCTGTTCCTGTGGAGCAAACTTCTCCGAGAGCAGACATACACCACAGCCAGCTACAGAGTCCTCTTTCACCAACTTCTGAAGCGGGTAGCAGCGTTCTCAGTTATGCCACTGGAACTACAAGCTTGGTTGGGACTGCTTTTCTGGAAAAGCTCTTCCCTCTATTATCACCTAATATAAGCTTTCTACAGAACTGCAGCAACCCTGAAAAAGGAGGTTCTCATGTTCCTCCGAAAGAACTTAATAACAATTGCAGCATCAAAGTAAGGCATCCACTAACTCTAGGTGAGCTGATAATGATGAGCCGAAGAAGAAGTTACCAAAGGAAAACCGTCCAAATGCAGAAGCAGAGCATCTCTAAGGTAGTTCTCTGAAAAACATCAATCACTTATCCTGTTTAACCCAACAACTAGTAAACAAATGCATAATAAATTGCATTAAATAGCACTAAGACGTTTTCCAATTAACCCTCATATATGACCACTTAAACAAGAACATAATACTTGTTGCAGGAAATGATGGATGATGATGTTTTTGGAAGCTGCATCCTTGGAATTGGCAACAGCATTGGCAAACTGCACAACAAGTGGAAGAGGCAATTGCAACTCAAACTAATCTGAAAGATGCGCATCTTGATTCACAGTTTGGCACAACTTTGAAAGGGCTTACTGTCCCGTCACCTATGAAAGTCATTTCTGTTATCCATTCTTAATTTAAACTTGTGCAACATGTTTCACATTCTACTGTACAGCTTGGAATTTTAATTGGCAACATGAGTGCAACTTTAGTATAACGTGTCAATGATGCACATATCGAAATTCCAAAATAGGGACAGTGCATTCTCAGAAAAAAGATGACATAACTAACACCACATACACTATTTTAAAGCTATAAACATTTATCAGGAGGCCTAACTACGTTCAACAACTTTACGTATCCGTTCCATAACTAGTGGAATGTCCTTTTCTGCTAAAGTACTAAAACAACATCTGAACCATCCAGGTTCAATACAATGGCAAGCTGACCCTGGAGTCACGTTTATCTTAGCTACATTCAAGAGCTTCTCCCACAGCTCAAGCTCTCCCTTTTCATTATAAGGGCAAATCAATCTGCTCATATTAACCCAACAATACAGGCCTGCACTGCTGTTCATGCATTCGATGCCCAATTGTTTTAGACCTGCCACAAATAAGTCAAACACTGAGCGCAATCTCTCTCTGTTTGTTCTCATATAATCCTTGATGAACCCAGCATCTGAAAGCATTGCAACTAATAGACTCTGTGTTGGTGCTGAAGCGGCACAAAATCTTGTCAACTTTTTAGATGCTGCCACAACATTCTCATTGAAGGAATACAGAACGCCGAGCCTAAACCCTGGCACAGAAAGGTCTTTGGATAATCCGTATATTATATGAACCCTGTCCCTGTCAGGATCCTCTTCATCAAGAATTTCAGCAATGCTTACAAACTCTTCACCACCGTAATTAGATCCAGCAAATATTTCATCTGATATTACATGGATGTTCTTCTCCCTCGCAAAACCTAAGATACTGTATAGCATTTCCCTACTCAGCATGTTCCCTACAGGATTAGACGGGTTTGAGATAAGTATTCCACGGACCTTTTGCCCTCGCTTTCTTGCATGACTAAATGCTTGATCAAGAGCTGTTATGTCCACCATGAAAGCATCGGAGCTACGACAGTGAACAGGTATAAGATCTATACCAGTTCTCCATCTTATGTCCCTATCAAAGCTGCAGACAGAATCTAGTTACACACAAGCTGCACAGCACTGGTGTGCATACTGGAGGAGATAGAAAAAGACAATGTGACATTATATTAAATCAGGTTGAAATTAGAAATTACCCAGGATAATAGGGGGTTGGAACAAGCAAAGCATTCCCATGGTCAGCCAAACAAAAGCACAGAACCTCAATGGCCGGAGTTGCACCTGATGTTAACACCATTCGAGATGGATCAAATGACACTTTTTCTCCCATGACCTGAGACATGAAGCCTGCCATGGCCTACAAAATTAAGATAACAATGTTACAATATATCATTTATAAGAAATCGCTGATAGAGGTGATTTAATTAGACGCTAAAACAAATAATAGTGCCCGACAGATACTCTATTAGACAGCAGACGAATTAAATTGCAAAGAGACTGAAACAACAATAGGTGGACTGTAAAGAACAAATTACATGAATATCAATAACACTAGTATACTCTAAATCCCGAAGAAAAACTTATGTGAACTCCTGGAAGATCAGCACCAGAGAGTAATCTGGAAGTCTCGTTTTACTCTATTTTTTTAAAAATAACCGTGGTTTCCAGGCTAGCTTGCGTGCACCTTAACTAATTCCACAGGGTACCTGCCTCAATTTAATCTCTTTTTCATTGATGAAGTCACATTTTGGCAGACAAGAAATTGATAAATTAAGATGCCTGGATTTGGGTGGCTGAAGAATCTTAGAAATCCAAAAGAGAAGCATACAGTACAAATTAGGTATGGTACAAAGTCCTGATCAGTTGAAGACGATGTTGTCAAAAGAGAAAAGCATAGATTTGCATCAAGGGATGCTGAAATTTTAAGAACAAAGTGCACTTAAAGCTTGCGCTTTAGTGGAGAAAGACATAGATCAAGGTGGGAAAAAAGAAAAACATGTGCAACACAACAAAAAACAACTATAAATGCAAACAACAGATACATGGGGAAAAATGGTTACTGCAGTTAATGAGATATAGGGAGTCAAAACCATGCTAATCAAGTTCAAAAATTATTTTAACTTTTTGATCTAGAAGCAAGTGCAATTCTGTTTTTTGGGGATTAAGTACACAATATTATTGATCCCCCTCCCCCCCCCCCCAATATATTGGCGGTATATATATCCATGAAATTGGGTGAAAACCCATGTATCTATAAAACAATCTATAATCTAGTTTTTCTTTTCTTAATACAACAACATACCAAGTTAATCCCACTAGTGCAGTAATTTTCTATTCTTAATCACTATCATATTTATCCAGAAAATCTGTTAGCTATATATGTTGTTTTGCTAGCTCTATTTATTGTTCAGCGTCAACCTCTTCAAGACAGAGACCACGAGAATGCTTCAAAGCGTCAGTGCCTATGCCAAAGAGTTGCTTCCGCAATGTGAAGTACTCAAACTGAGTTTACACCAAACATTAGTGCCATTAGTGATGCTGGTTAATACCCCTTCCCAAAATATTTGTCCTATTTCTTTTTTTCAGGTTGACCTAAAATGTGGCCCAACAACAATAACTACGCCTCAATCCCAAACAAGTTGTTAGCTCTATGAATCCTCACAGACCGTGTTTGTCCATTTAAGTTCAACTCATGTCATCATCGTAACAAATAAAAATGGAAGTGAAAATAAGCTAAATATTTTTTAAAAGAATCTCTATATTTTTTTACTGGCATATAAATCTGTTTAGTATAAGATCAAAATATTCCTAGGAAAGCAAATTGTGTCCCCACTCTCTTTAAATAGAAAATTGTATACATTTTAATTACTAGAAAAAGTTGTGTAACCCTCTTTCACTCTTTTAAACATCATTTTCCCTCAACTTTTTTTTTCTTCAACACAAAAGTCAATATGGAACCACAAAACAACAAAATACACCATGTAAACCCACAATTGTCAATTGACCATAGAACCTAGAAATTAACTAGATATACTCTACAACATTTGCACTCCAAGAAGTAACTTGGAAACAAGTACTAATGAATAGTTGTTTAAAGTTTTTTTTTTTTTTGAGAAGTTATTTTTCATACCAAAACAACAAGGTAAATTTTCTTTTCATGTTTTGTGATCATAAAGTAACACAGATTCAATAGACTATAAGACTGGTGCCTAGATTTTCAACAAAATATGCATATTCAGTAGCCATCTATTCCTTATTTTTTTTTCCACATCAATTTGCACTCTTAGGATTAGCCAATTGTGTTTCAAGAATAACAGCTTTATTTAATGGATGTACTAGTTATTTCATGAAAAATTTTGGTTAACAAGCAAACGAAGTAACAACTGTAAGTATGCCATATATTGAAAATCAAACTATAAGAAATACCATAGAAAATTATATGAAACAGGAAGAAACTAGACGATACAAAGAGGTGCATTTATTCATTTATCCTACAAGAAAGGAAAGTCTATTAATACATCTTGACTGGACTGCGAAGATAAGTACCATTAATTGCTGGCCAGTCGTTTGTATATGAACTATTTTATTGTACTAACAGTCTAAGTGGAGTAAAAACAATTAAAGTGCTGAAAACACAAGTAAGAACTTCCATAATTATTTTAAGTTCTATGATGGGAGGGGAACACAATGGTTCCAGTTTCCTGCGTTTGAGAGCTAAAGCACGATAAATTTTCTCTTTAACTAAAATAGTTTCCACAAAAAGAGGGAAAACAACTCAGATCCATAACAAGAACAACAATTACTATGCCAACAAGTTGAGGATTGAGGCATAAATTATTTTCCACCCGACTCCTACTTGTATAACTTGCTCCTATCAAAGTGTAAGCATCTCAGCAAACACCATTTCCCATTCCCCACCTCATCCTTCATTTATTATACTGAAGTGAATTTTATGTCATACCAAATAGGCCTTACGGCAAGAACTCTCACTGTACTTGGGAGCAAGTTCCGGTAGAAAAACAAAATGAACTAAAATGCATTACCACTTTTTTCAGATTTAAAATGCATTACCACTTTCAGCTCAGCCAATCCATCAAATGGTTGGTATGTAAGAATTCCATTGATATTCAATCCATCACCGCCACTTCCAAGCATGGAACCGTTCACATTACTTGAAATCCACTTCTCAATCAAATCTAGCGACAACTTCGAGCGAATACAAAAGAAGATAGACATTGTATAATCAGTCATTTCCAGTACAGAAAGAAGAAATGTACCCGTAAATTAGCAAACTTTTACAACAGCAAAAATCACAGACAATACCCTGTTTTCCGCAATTCCGAGATTAATAACACCGTCGGGATTATCCGATTCATCGTACGGATCTGCCCGGAACATATCCATTCCAATGTAGTAAGGGGAATCATTCGGTGCAGCAATCAAACTAGCCCTTGAAGACAAGAATACTCGGCCACCAGAACCACGAGTTGTCAGATTTAAACGTGAAGACGAGCGGTGTAACTCGGAAAGAGTCGACGACGAGGCCGACGGTGCAGGACGGTGTCGTTTTAAGTAGAACTGGAGGAAGTAGAAAAGTGCACAAGGAATGAGTGAGCCTAAAATAAGGCCGCCTCTGCCTTGAACTACACCTCGTAAGGGCACAACGAGCCTCATGCCTGAAGTCCCTCCACTGTCCCCCGGAGATGCTTTTCCGGTATCGCTTTCGTTGTCCGAAATAGGTTTCGATTGATCGGTCGAGGTCATATGAGCCGCCGGATGCGACGGCGGAAATGGTATCAGGGGTTTTAGCTTTCCTTGTTTAGTTTACTTTGCTTGGCTGGCGAGGGAAGATAGGATTCTTGTGATGGAAACTTTAGCGGAGTGACGAATTGTCCGAAATGCCCTTCATCGAGTGAAAATAAAAAGAGACAAAGAAAAAAAAAAATATTCGCCCACCGTGGGGCTCGAACCCACGACCACAAGGTTAAGAGCCTTGCGCTCTACCAACTGAGCTAGACGGGCTTACTTGTTTAATTTTATTTACTTACTTATTTTCTCAACACTTTTATGTCAAGTTACTACTTTATAAACTTTGTAGTTGTTTGGTGACTGATCAAGAAAGAAATTATTAATGCATAGTTAATAGTATGTTTGGTAGTTGTTTTGTGTAAAATTTAACATATTAAGTATGGTGTTGATGTTAAAATAACTAACTACTTTAGGTAGGGTAGAAGCAACGAAGGATCCAAAAATTTTACTAAAAGGTGTCAAAATATTAAAAATTAGACACACATAAAAAAAAAATAGGAGGAGTCAACATATAGCATACATATATGCATAAAGCTAAAATTTTAACCTATAGCTAAACAATATAATTTTCCGGCTAAGAGGTGTCATTGTGTTAGGTGCATGGCTCCACCATTGGGTAAAAAATCGAATAACTAAAATATGCATAACTATTTTCTATATAACTCTAACTGGCAACCAAATGACACATTATTCTTTAAAATTTGTAGTATAAAACAAGTCATAGACATTTGTGTCACTAAAATCATTTTCATTAAAAATAAACTTAAATTAGTTTTTTTTTAAAATAAGACTTAAAGAAAGTGTCACAATAAATTATGAGTAACTTTTTTTTGGTGGAAAATCTATTAAGTAACCTCACCAAATCCTCTCTCTCTTCTTCTACTTTTTGGTCCATTATTATTGAACTTGTAATTACATATATAATTATGTGGATAAAAAGAACTAAGTTAAGTAATGGAATAAATACATAAAGCAACAAGACACAGAGAGATGTTCAAATAATTTCGTCCAGATAGACTACATGCACCTAGCATCGATTGAAGTAATAGACACAACACTAGAAATTGGTGTATTTGTCGTGCTGTTGGGTGAATCACCAAACAGAAAAGGAGGAGCCGTGTCTTGGTATTGGGTCTATTATCTTATCATATATTCATATTGCCTTGCACAATGACGACCACCCTTCACCGGTTATGTCTAAGCTCTTATTTTGACTCCTCTTCATGGCTCTAGATACTATGTACCAAATGACGCTTATATGATATGATGACATGACAGGTCATTACATGATCGGTCAGATACAAACACATGTTCAAAGCTAAAATAAGAGCTTAGACACCCAAAAAATAAGAACTCGTGAAAAATAACAAAACAAACAAATAAGAATGGATAGTATTGATATTCATTTTATTCATATGGATATCCATTTTTTAGTGGATAATATGATTAATTTTTTAATAGTCAGTTATCCAACTCATATTTAACCGATCGGAATGGACGATTACTTGTTTTTTAACCATTTTGTCAAGCCCAAAGTGTGCATATAATGCATGTCAAGTCGCACGCTACATCCTCCCCCACAAATAATTAGTGGCAGCATTAACAATTCCTGTTACACTATTTGTTGTTTGACAAATTTAAATTTTTATTGATCTGGCTATCATTTTCAAACATCAAATTTCATTTTCAACTACAATAACGAATTTTCAAACTTAATACTGTTGGATTCTTGACAATTACTTACAAAAGCCTAGTACATATAGTGATACCTAATAATTTCAATTATTAATTAATGTCTATGGACGCATCTAAATATATTGCTCAGTGTTTTGTTGCTCATACTCGGGTGCTATATCAATCAATATAAAATAATCATATATCATTCTGATATTACATGTCTAATGTAAGATATCTGCGACGACGACCAAGCTAAATATGTTCAAACTTCAAAAGCTTAATTAATTAAAATATTTGGTATTTCCAAACAGAGTTAGCGGTATCACCACATTTTTATATATATTGCATTTTATCATTGCTAAAAATAATTTTTTTTTAAATTATGTAGTGTACAAGAATAAATAAGTAGTTCTGGTTTTAATTAACACAACAGTATACTATGACGTTGATCACGATATATATTTTTCAAAATATTGGGGTACGTACGACGTAGTATAATGCAAATTAATGTTATAAAGTAATCTTTTAAATGGACGAAGAAAAAGACAAGTGCTCGGACTTTAACGTGATAATATTAATAATAATAACAACATTTCTATTATATAGAAGAGTGAAGTGGTAGGACGACCAAGGGTAAACATGTAATTTCATTCTAACAAAAATCTATTAAGAAAGATAGCAAGAAAAATAAGTAATTCTAGAAACATCTTTCATATATTAAGTGAATGATGATAAAGGGTAAAAATGTAATTTCACGCTAACAAAAATCTACTAATAATGATAACAAAAAAACTAAATAGTTGTAGACACATCTTCACTTATTGTTATTACTTATTAGTTATTACTATTAACTCATTTTATCATTACTTCACTTTATTTTCTTTTATGAGTTATTGTGATATCTATTAATTACTCTATTTTATTATTAATTTCAATATTTTTTGAAAAAAATATTTTTTAAAAGATGTTAAAAAATAACTTTACAAATAAAATGAATTGGATGGTATATTTGCATTTAAAGTAAACTATAAATGTTTACTAGATTATAACAGAGTAGTTCTTTATTAAAATATATAATCAAGTTTGTACTTTATTTGATTTCAAACATATTAATCTAAATATGTGAACTAATGTAAGTTAGATTTAAATTTGAAGTTGCCGGACCAAATTTTGATATTTTTCTATTCTATTATATAGAATATGTGAAGTTAAGGACGACCAAGAGTAATATGGTCATTTTATATATATTTCATTTTAAAATTCTACAAATTCTACTTTTAAATTTATCAAAATACTTTTTCAAGTGACTAAATTTCCTCCATAAGTTACAGGATTTTTCTAGAAACTATAAATTATAAGATTTTTCTAGAACTAAGGTTATGACACAAATAAATAGACACTAACTCATTCTTCATTTCATTCACTTCTCAATTATCTCCCCTCTCATATCTTGTATCAATAAATTCCTCGCCCTAATTTATTTCTAATTTGCATCCTAAATACTACACACTTTGGTATAGATCTCTTATTAGGAAGACCAATAATGCAGTTTTTTTCAACATTAAGAACTTCATTTTTTATCAATTCCCTACATAAGGATCCTACTTTTGTAAAATAATTATAAGACAAAAGTGAAATTCACTATTTCTTAGTGAACATATCACATATGAGACTTATCCATATAGCAAATTTTCAGCAAAATTCAACTGCTTCACACTTTTCAAATACCCCAATGAACATGATAATGGATCAGTTAATATGTTAAATCTAATGTCAATCACAATTGCTTTTCTCAAAAGGCGTAATTCATAAGAAATGCAACCATTAAGCAAGCTCTTTAAGAACAAAATTTCCAACAATTTCGGAGCATGTTATGTCTTTTCCTTTGGTTCTCTTTAGACTTTTCATTTTTTTGTTGTTGCTTTTCTTTTTGGATTGTAAAGATAATTTTTGAAGTATCTAATTTACCTGAATTCTCTTTTTATGTATAATTTCAAAACTTCACGTAACATATATGTCATTATATAATTTATTGAGAAGAATATATTTATTTATTACTATCATTTTATCATCAGTTAAAATCATTTTAAACAAGTTATATAATTTATTATATTAACTACCTCGTCTTAAATTACTGCAATATATATTATATTAACTTTTGTCAATATTTTTAAATTCTCTTTATTTGAGGTAAAACATTCATTCATAAGGTATATAAATTACTTCTAGAAAAAATTATTTGCTTACTATACGAAATTGTTCTCTTAATTTTAATGAATATAAAGACAAGACATTAAGTCATAACTTTTTTTTCATTCTTTTATCACTTTGTCGAGAATGAGATTATTCATTCTAATTTTCATTAAGTAGGTCATTATTTTGTTTGTTAAACACCTATAAAATAAAATTTAAGTGTATTCAAAATTAATCTATAGATGGATCAGTAGACTTTATTGCTTCATATAGTTTATGAAAATTCTTAATATATTGATACTCATAATTTTAATCTATTCTCTTGAATATTTTTCAAATAAAATAGAAAAAGAATATCATTAAATTAATTATTTAATTCGAATATATATGTTTGACATGATGATTAAATAATCACTTGAGCTTGTGATATTTTATTGTTATTTCCTATTATGTTTATTTGAAAATATCATAATAATTTTTCTTTTCGAAAACTGATTAAATTTCTATTATGAATATATAAGATTGTAATATTGGGCCCGTAAACGGGCCTTTCATTATCTAGTATATACCTAATGTTAGTATTATTGTGCATTTTAATGTTAGAAATTAAAATATTAAATGTATGATAAGTATTAGGCATAAAGTGGAGATAATAGTGTATTCTTTGTAACTTATGTAATTCCAATAACATGTTCTGCTCATTATCTATTATTAATTCCCCTATTACTCTTCAAACAATTATACATATTTTTGACATTTATTTGTGGAAGAAATCCTACACCTACATAAAGAGTAAATATCTCAAAAGGTCACTTAACTTTGAAGAATTAAGTTGTAAAGTCATTCAACTTTGTTTTGTATCAATAAAATCACTCAACTTTGAATATATATATGAGGTTAGTGTAAAAGAAAGAGTTGAAACAAAGAAACATATTATAAGGCTCCAACTTATTCACTATATAAAAGAAAGTAAATATATGTTGAATGATATTCTTTTGGTGGAGCTTTGAACTCTTCAACTAATTCAGAGTTGTTTGAGTTATACGTTGTTGTTGGACTGGTGTATCCTAGAGGGGAAACAAATTTAGAGTTATACTGCTAGATCGGTAGATTATACCGCAATGGACTTGAATCTCTTTACAAAGAGTGAAATATCTATGTCTCAGCATTAATATTTCTTTATTCAATATACTCACTAACGCCAAATATAATCTCATAAGTTGGATCAGAGACTGAGAGAGTAATGTATACATATACCCCTTACATTGGTAAAAACATCGACTGCAGATTCTTCCTAATTTTCATCGATCCCTCCTCGATTAGCTTCTTAACAGTCATTCACGTATACTGTATTAACTTAAATACAAAATGATCACACAGTGGACTCTTTGACGTGACTCTAAAATTTGAATAATCTTGCAAGGTTGTTGCCAGTAATTATAATCAAATTTTGACTCTATCCCAAAGACAGCTATTGGGAAACCATCTTCTGACAGTTTGATTCACTCCTTATTTGTCTTTTATTAATATTTGTGTTTGCTTTCATCGTGTCAAATGTCACTTCTTCTCTCTCTGTCTCAACTCTCTAGATAATGGGATATTAAAGTAAGTAATTTGAAATCCAAATGAATGCCAATTTTAATTTCATGTCACATATGAGCACTAACGGGTCGGGTCGTTTGGTAGCTGGATAAGGCCAAAGCTAATACATGAATAACTTGGTTATTCATGTATTAATTTTATACCATGTTTGGTTTGCAAATAGGATAAAAATTATTCATATATTAATTTTATACAATGTTTGGTTGACAGATTTTCAAATGTTGTAAAAAAGTTATTCATGTATTATTTTTATACGATTTTGATTGCTTTTTTGTAATCTTATATAATTATTACTTGTATAACTTATGGGGGAATCTATGTATAATTTATGCGAGATAGAAAGTGGAATAAGTTATGTGAGTATTATTTATACATGTATTAATATGGTAAATTACACATCCGCCCCTATTAATTTACTCTTAAATGTATAGTAATTTACAACAAATCAAATATGTTAAACAAAGTACTATCAATTTTCTTTTTGAGTTTTTTTCTTGTTAATTGCTTAATTACTTTTAATTCTTTGCTTATATTCTTCTTAATTGTTTTCTTTTTAGTCAAAAATTCAAGTTCTAATTATTATTTTTTGCTTAAAAATACAAGTTTTAATTTTATTTTAGTTCTATTATTTATTTTAATTTAAATTACATATTACTTAATTGCTTAATCATATTGAATACAAATTACTTAATTACTTTCCGTTATTTGTAATTTTTAGCTATTGGTATTTATTTAATTTTAATGAAATATTTATGTAGTTAGTTATTTTAATGGTTATAATAAATATTAGCTCACTAATTACTTTTGAAATTAAGATATTAAAATTAGCTCACTAATATATTGTAATCTCTATATAACTAATACTTGCATAACTAATACATATATAATTAAACCCTTCATAAACTAATACATGTCTAACTAAACCCTGCATAACTAATACATGTATAACTAAACCCTGCATAAATAATACATGTATAACTAAACCATGCATAACTAATACATGTATAACTAATACCTACATAACTAATACCCACATTACTAATACCTGCATAACTCTATCCAGTTACCAAACGACCCCTAATTTTATACTAATTGTTGAATAACTCCCCTTTATATATGAATCCATAAAGCTAGTTGGTGATACAGTAAATATATATTATCTTTTATATATAAATGTTCATCACTTGATTATAATTGAATTATATGTTTATTTTTACTTTAATTTTAACATATTTAATTTGGTGTACACATTCAGTGCGAATAAGTTCTTACCGAGAGTCCTCCTCTTTCTTTGAGATTTTACAAGGTATTTTTCCCTCAAGTGGAATACTTTTTGCCAATTTGCAAGTATTTTCGAATCATCTAAAAAGCTAAAACAAAATTAAGAACTGAAATCGAGCCAAGTGTAAAGAGGAATCAACCTCTTGATCATATTGCTATTCGAATTGTACGTTAAAGATCAATGTGAGAAATTATGGTAAACGAAAAAAAAATAAAAGGAGAATGAAAATGAAAAAAAAATGAAAAGAAAATAAAGTAGTAGTAATATTTAATATTACTTCCTCTATTCCTATTTACAGCAGAATTTTGACAGTAATTTATATTTAATTTTTAAGTTTTTTTTAAAAATAAAATTAATATATATAAAAACTACATAAAAAGTATTATAAATTATAATAATTAATAATTTAAAATATACAAAAAATATTAATTGATTCTTAAAATTCAAAATGTACCACGTAAATTGAGATGAGGTGAGTAATAGTGTAATACTCCATCTATTTCATATTGCTTGGTCTATATTGCCTTGAGACAACTCTTGAAAAACTTTCATAGAAATAGTTTTACTAAGCTAATCTTATTAATAATATTTTAAAATTCTAAATTTGACTACTATTATTTTGTAATATAAGAATAAAAAGTATATATACTAAAATTATCTTAATTTATTAAATAAAATATATATTTTTGATAGAGGCCAAGTAATATATACTATAAGTAATGTGGGTGTTTTGGTAATTGTGACAATTTCCAAAAATAGGACCAGCAAAATTTGAAATTTCGGTGATAGGCCATTTTCCAAAGCGTCCTCGGCGCAACGTATATGGAGTGAGTATCTATAACTATCTACACAAACAAAAAGGATGATCACCGCGTCCTGCCTATTCGCCTTCTCTCTTCTCCGCAAACAAATCATTCACGAGATAATTTCGCCCTCCAATCATTTCTAACTTTCGCAATAAAAGCTTTCACGCTCGAAACCCTCGCGACGTCCGCCATTTCTTTCACGGACCATGTGAACACAAGGAGATCAATGATTTCCTCTCAATTTCTCCTTTCATAACTTGAAGTTTTTTATAAAAATTATCAATACTTATATGTATGTATAGAATCAATGGACGAAGAAATGGAGGATTTCATTGTAGAATGTTCGGACGTAGTATCCGAAATCGACTCGGAATATGAGTTTGACGCCTCTAGGTTCTATGATTTCTGCCGCCCGGAATCAACTTCCGAAGCCGAAGAAGCCGAACGATGGTTTCAAACGGCCAGCACTTATCCGCCTTCTCGTAAGTCATGCATAAAAAACAATTTACATGAGTGTTTAACTGACTTTCCTTTTTTTGGTTGATTTTGTGTATGAGTTTGATGATAAAAATTCAAACACGAATCGTTTGAGTTAATATCTGTTCGCTTATCCAGTAGAAAGGTCATTTGTTTAGATTAGATAGGTTGTTCTGCTGGATTGGATGATTGTTGTCCTTGAAATCATCTTATTAGACTATTAGGAAGTTAATCTGACAATGTTGATGGAATGTACATTCGTTCTATGTTATTCTGTTGATTCGGTGATTGTGAAATGCAGAAATAATATGGATAGTTTATAATACAATGCCTGTGGTGGAAGCACAAAGCTTTGGCTTCTCGAATTCCTTTTGTTCATCGTCCTTGTCCTCTCTCACATATGTTTTATCATACAAGGATTTTTACCAACAATATTGTGACTATGACCTCATAAGTTTATCTTTTTGACAGCTATTATATATTTTTTTGATCTGCTTAATGTGGATTTGTCTATCGTGATTGATTGGTTTAGTCACTTTTTCTTTTTCATTTTCCTTGTTTATTTGGAAACTTCTTAGCTCTCATTATCAAGTTAAACCTGGGGAAAGAGATTACGGCAGGAAACTCAAATGGTTGCTCAAGGTTACAAGAAGGGAAAACGGCAAAATCAAAAGGCAACAACTCATACATTCCTGTTGGTTCTGAATTTTCGCCCTCCAAATCGAAAACTAAAGGTATATATGCTGGCAGTTTAAAAGTGTCTGGTCTCATTTTTTAACTCACATCAGAAAATTCATCCAATGGATCTATCTGCAAGTATTAGAAGAGAAGCTCTGGTATTCTAACTCAAAGTTTGCCTTTTCGTTGTCTGTTCGCCTCTTAAATAAGTTTTGTAGTTAACTTATTTGTGCACTGTAACAACGCAAAATTTGAGCTAAAACTTGATATTCTGATTTCGGTTATCCTCTAAACTCCACGGAGATACTTAGTTAAATTAACCCCCATTCCTGATGGACTTACTTTGACCTAACTTGCAGAAGAAATAATTTCTAAGAATTGTGCATATTCAAGATCAGTCTTTGTGCAGGGCCAGTGCTAGTAGTTTCATGGTTAATCGAATTATTATCTTATTGTAATTATCACTTCACCATTCTTTTCTGTTTATATTTTTGCAGTTATATTAACTATCTAAGTGATTTTATTAGGCTTAGTGTCAGTACTCTGTTGACAGTAGATTAAACAGTAGTTATATTATCTACTATATGCACATGGTTAACTAGCAAGAGTTCAGAAAAAATAATTTCAACATACATCTTGCAAAATTTCAACAGTATTTAACTGGTTTCCCTTGTAACCCCTCAGGAACTATATCCAAAGGTCAAACGACTCGTGAAATTTTCAAGACAAAGCCAGAGCCAAGATCTTCAACATCAAGAGGTTCAACTTTAATGAAGCCCACGGCTAGTCATTTGGCTAAACAGAAGTATGTAAAAGATGTATACTCTATCTTCTTTTCTTGCAGGTTATACTTTTGAAAATTTTAGTTTCTTTTTGTTCCTTCATGTCAGAAATTCTCAGAAACTACAACGGCGGCAGTGGCAAATTCAGCATTTTCACTTAGGGGGTTCGAAAAATAAAAATGTAGTGCCTAGGGTTTGACCTTGGAACGACAAGTAAATTTTGAACCCCTAAACCATTAAGCCAACCTCTTGTCTTGTGTTCAGGGGATTCAAAGTCTATATATATATATATACATAAAAAATAAGAAAATCACCTTATATATACAATGTAGTTTTTTGCCAAGGAGGTTCGGGTGAACACCCTCCCACCCCTTAGATCCGCCCCTGATTACTTCAGTTACAACATTACTTAAAAGTTGTAGTTCAGGCTGGCGTCTGTTTCTGCAGTTCATTTTCACTTTGTTGGCTCTCTTGACTTCTGAAACCTGTTTAAACAATTCTTAATTTTTGCTTTCATTTTCTCATTCTTCAATTGCTAGGTTTCATAATGCATCTAACAAGACTGATGTGACAAGCTCAACGAATTCTTTGGCATCCGAAATTATTGCTACCAAAAGGCAAAAGCTAGAAATCGGTTATCTACTTAAGGTGCATGAAGTTATTCAGTTACTGTTTGATGATAGTATTATTTTGTTTTACTCTAGTTGGCTTCTAAGTTTGTATTCCACACATGTATGCCTTAAGCAGCGTGGACCTTCATTTCTCTGCCCTCTTTCAGTGTAATGTTTCATCCATCTTACTCTTGCCATAGCAATTTTTTCTTTTATTGATGTATGTCAAGTTTAAATAAGACGAATTATTTGTACTTTTTGTACTCTCTTCTTAGATCTTGAGACAGTGTCTTCTCTATGAACTAATGCTATTTGCCAAAGGACTTAGTTGTTTGATCTTTTGGAACTTCGTCTATTCTGGAAAAGTGGTTAATTAACTAGGCATTTGGACATGAATTGAGAGATATTTGAAAAAAAAAAGTAGTAATTGAAGTTAAGTTATTTAATAAAAATATTTTGAAGTACTAGTTGTAGTTATGGCAAGCTATGAACTAAGGAGAACTAAGCTATAAGTTAGAAAGGCAAGGATGTAAAATTATTTTATCAATTTTACTTCACTGACAACATTAAGGTGCTCAACATCAGATGTATCTCCAGATAACGAATATGGTCATTGATTTTTATGAAATGGACATAATAAAAAAAAAATTTATGTGCAAATAGAATTCTTTTTTCCAATAGGTAACCTGGTAAAATTACCTATGTGATTGCACAAGAGCAGTTTATGCTGAGGAAACAGTGGCAAATAGTTAGTATGAGTGTAGCATTTACTCTTCGAGATTTAAAAAACAATTGGCTTCATTTTCATCTCCAAGTGATATTGGTTTAGTGGCATTAAATTTAATTGTGTACATAATTAACCTGTTCAAGTTAGTTTTCTATCTCTAGGACATGTTCACAAAGTATTTCCCATTTCTAAAAGCTGTAAACTGCTAAAAATATTTTTAATTCCTCATTTTATCTTCCAACCAGATTGCTCAGTTGAAGCATCAACGTCTACTATCTCACAAGATATCCAAGAAGGTACTGTCTGAAGGCTTCTTGATTGTGGTTCATAGTACAGGTCGTGTTTGAGAACTTCTTAAGCATCATTGTTTGCAGCTTGAGAACTTTTACTCTGTTTTGGCAGGATACCTCATCCATCTCTAACTCGGCACATCCCAAATCTAAAGTTACTGTTCCAAGAGAACCTGAATTGGAGACTCTGCAGAGGGCACAAAGGCGAAGGTATGCTTTTAAGTAAATTGTTTGGTTTTCTTAGTCTTGCATCTTGGTATAAAACTGTTACCAGTACCAGTTGGTAATCATCTTTGGGGTTTTTCTGATTTAAAGTTTCAGGTGCAACAAGGACTCGAATCCAAGTGAAATCACAAAAGCCAAAACCCAAATGCTTAAAGCACAGTCCTTGAACAGAAATGTTGGTATTCCATGTAGTGCTCTCTTGTGAAAACAATTTAATTGTATTGGCTTCTTCTCCACATAATCTTTCATCTGAGCCTTGTCTATTTTTGCTTGCTGCAGATCCTTAAGGCTCCTACATCACCTCCTCTCAGAAAGAGTAGAACACCGTTGCCTGAGTTTCGTGTAATTAATCATGGCTTTTTCACTCTCCTATTTCCACATTGATGTTTAATCAATTAAGCTTACTGCTTACCTTGGAAAAGAAAACATGTGCATTCCCAATCTCAATCTCCTTAGTGTGTTCTTTAGGTTCTTGGGTTGGATGTAGTGCTTCTCAACATTCACCTTACGTAGGATACTGTTAGTTTGGGTGTTTTTATATTTTCTCCTATCATCGAAAGTATTTTAGAGAAGTTACTGGTGTTCCATGCTAATGGTGTTTGTGTGTAGATTCTCTAATTGGTGAGGTAGAATGAATTGGTGCAGATATACATTATTTATAGTAGTCTTTGATTGGGGAGTAAACTGATTCCTTATCTTTTTTCACTATCGTTGGGGTCTTGGCTAATTCGCATGCACCTCAATCATTCCACTATTTACCTGCATCCCCCCATCAGTATTGTTACTGGGTAACTCATTTAACTTTTTTGCCTATGTTGAGATTTGACCTTGGTCTCCCATGGTCTTACTCCCAATTTCAAACCGCTAGGCCACACCACAGTAAACAACTGAGTCCTTTTGAACTACTTTATAATTCTAATCAAGTTTAGCTAATCTTGATAAGGAATTATGAAATGCCATTAATGATTTGATTCCACAACCATTTAGCAATCATATCCAGTCTTTGCAGCATTATCCTTATACACAGAGGCTGTAAGGAAATATTTTAAGGATAAACAAGTATTTTATGAAGCTAGATGTTTATTTATATTTGCTCTTTTATGCTCGAAATTTTCTTGTACTTAGCTGATGCACTTAAAGTTTATGACTAAATCATCATTGCAACATTTGCATGTGTTCTACAACTTTAGTTTCTATGCTTTCAGTTGATGGAAACTAACTTTTCCTTTTCTTTTATGGGTATTGCAGTTATCAAACTCTCTAATTGCCGATTCTGCCACACAAAATGCTTTAGTGGACTTTAAAAGGTTGGATGGGCTTCTTTACTTCACCAATTGAGTAAACTATATGTGAAAGAACAAAATGCAAACTGTGATGTTTTTAATTTTGCATAAAACTGCTCAACTATTTTCAGAGATCTCATAGAAATTCAAAATTCATTTATTTCTTCTCGGAGAAGAAGCATGTAGAGTCTTATCATAAAGTTAACATCGCCTTTTTGGTTCACCATATATAATTTAACCTAAAGCATCACAAAGTTCACTTCTTGCATAGCAAGTCCAGCTTGTGCTTATACTGTTTTGGGTTTTTTCTCAGACCAAACACTCAAAATGCTGTGAATCCGGGAAAATCTGTTACATCCCTCAAATCAAGATCACATAAATGTAACAAGGTAGCATATTATCTGACTTTTGTTTGCCTATTTGGGTCTTTTTGACTTTCAACTACATGGTATATGTTTAAAGATCATGTCTTCGTACAGATATTTCCAAGTATGGAAGATAATGGCATAGGTGAAGACAATGGACAAGAAAGTACAAACTCAATGGTAACACATGATTTCGTTGTGTGCTTTTGCTAGACTTTCCATTAAATGTGTCTTATCCTCTTTGGTAATTGGTTCTTTTCCTTGTTTCCTGTTATTAAATGTTCATGTATCCTTGTATTGCAGGAATCCAAATCCATACTTGATGAGAAACTTTCGGTGCATCTGCCAATTGAACTGTTTAATAAGGTACTAGTTTCAAAATGATTATGCATGCCATATCGAATTCCTCTGAGGGTGTATACTACCAGTTATGCGGTAGCCTGAATGTATCAGACTTTTATATATGTTTTAGCAACTTACTCATGTCTCAGCCAAAAGATTCTAATCTTGGTTCCTTTTTAATCCTAGTTGTCCCTTAGATCCGAAAAGGAAACACGTGAAGTATCTAAGCCAAAAAAGAATCCCTCAGCAAAGGTGAACCTTAGGACTCCTAGAAAGACTCTTTTTTTTAATTATGCAGATGAATTGCTTCTAATACCCACTTTTGTTGTATAGGAGTTGAAGGAGAATACTCCAAATTGTTTGCAGATTAAATTTCGGGTATGAAGAATAGAAAGATGCTAGATTCCTTTAACTGTTGACTGCAACCTCTTCTGATTGATATTTCAATTATACAGAAATGTGTTGGAAAGACAGATCAGTGTGCAACAGAGAGGGGGATTGACAGGTTTGGACACCACTCCAGCATGAACAGGTATCCTATTACTTGAGTTTCATAAATAGGAAAACAGAAAGTCGACAGAAGAACTTTTCATCAAGATAAACCTTTTAAGCTAGAGCTTCTTTTGTTTACTTTTAGAGTTTTATAAACGGATACTTAAACATATCGCTGGATCCTTAGTCATTGTGCGAGCATAGCCTTAAAATTATGGACTTGGAAATTAAAACTATTGTCTTACCCTATTTAGTTCCCTTTTGATTAACATTTGTGAAACACTTGAAATGTTAGTCAGTAGATTCAGTACTATCATATCTCTTGCCATCGCCCATCCTTTAAACCGATCTCAGCTTGAGCCATTTGTTTGAAACCAAGTTTGATTTTGATCTGGCTTTTGCGTGTATACATGCCTTAGTACTTCCAATAGATGTATGTTTCTCTTCTTCTTTTATTTTTTTAATCTTTGGATCTAACTTACACATTGCATTCTCAGGACCTTGGGAATCCGATGAAAATTGTGGCTAATACGTGTGATTGTTGAATTGCTGCAAGTTTCATGAGAGGTAGATCGATCCTCCTAATCCGGGAGTTATCTGGAAATGTATGTCTTTAGCTATAGGAAATAAAAGACTGTCCTCAAGACTTGCAACACCAAATTTTTGTGGCTAGCACTGTACAGCAAGTCAAATATTATGTATTCCTTTTGGTCTGTTATGTACATCTACAAAGGTATGCTGTATACATGTGCCAGGAAGGGGAGTAGAGTCTTTTAAATACCCAATGTATAAACTTATATCAACTCAAGAGTTCAAAGAAAAAATAAAAGGCAAAAGGAAAAAAAAAACACCAAATATTGCATTACACACCTAAACTGTGTATGAGAAGGGATTCCAAATATATTAACATTCCCAAACCAAAACAAAAGTGGAATGCGAAGAGGAATATTATAATATTATATTACGTTAGTCTTAATTTGATCTTTATTTGGATTATTACAAGCTTCCCTCCTATATATAATAACACCAAATACAGCATTATACATCCATCACTACCACTACTAAATTGCATAAAAACACATTATAACCAAAGAATAATCTGAAAAGTGAAAAATTCACTCAAAAATGACTTCTTGTAACAAAGTAATAACACACCAATTTTATGCGCGAGGGATTGTGGTTTCTATGGAAGCCCAAGCAATCACAACCTTTGTTCCCAATGTTACCAAGCTTTTCTGAAAGAAGGAATGGCAAAGGATGTATCAATTTTATCCGAAGAGATATCTTCTCTTACTATTATAGCTGAAAAAGATGATCGTTCGATGCAGAAACCACAAAACTGCATGGCTTGCATGAAGAAGGTGGGATTAATAGCGTTCAATTGTAAGTGTGGTGAAATATTTTGCAAGAGACATCAGACATAGATATCCGGAAGAACATGCATGTGTATTTGATATCAAGTCGATAGGGCGTGCGACTTTGGCCAAAGTTGATAAACTTGAGAATAGAATCTAAAGACGTTGTTTGTTGCTTAATTGCTAGTTATGTACCAAGTTTTCTTTTTTATTTGGGGTTTTCAAGTTTATCTTTTAGTATAGTCATGTCCTTTGTTTTGATTAATAGTACTACCAAATAGTGTAAAGTTGCAATTTTTGTTATTCAAGATTCTCTGACTCATTTGTTTTTATTAAATTTTAGATCATGATGTAATGTTTAATCAGATTTGCACAATGATTTCCAAATATTAATATTCAAAACCAAAACCAAACAGATATTAGGATAGTGTTTGATCTTTATTAGGACTATTACAAGCTTCCTCTCCTATATATAACCCCAAATACAACATTTTAACCCTAATAGGATTGCATATCAAAGTGCCCCTAACAGGTCATGCTTTGCTGCCATTTCTTCCTGGGTAGCCATTCATGAAAGCAAAAGAAAGTAAGGTGTAGTGTAACGCACAAATATGAAGCGGATGCAAAACCTGGAATACGTGCTAAGCTTAATGTGATTAACTTACACTGTTTTAACTCTATACATGAACAAAAACATCAAGTTCGACAGGGAAATAGATCTCAACACAAATTTAAGTTGAGCTGCACTGGTTGTAGATCTAACCTATTGTGGATCTCAACCACCATAAAACGTTCAATCTACAAAATGTGAAATACACTAGCCATACCGTGTACCTAACCATCTTATACGGGAAATCTCTAACATCAAAATACTTTTGGCCTACATATGTTCCACATTTGCTCCTGATTTGATATGAAGTGTCTATGAACCCAAGTCACAGGGTGTTTTTGGATATAGCTTCTTGAAATTTAACAAGCCACTGTGCTTCGGAGGAATCATCACCCTGCTGAACTTGCGGTAGTCCTTTCCCAATTACAAACTTTGTATAATCAATGGATTTGGGAGGTGGGGCTAAACAAGGTTTGGTTGGTGGGGGAGGAAGCAAGGAAACAAGTACCCTAGCAACCTCATGCATCGTTGGCCTCTCACATGGGAATCTTTTCGTGCACAGCAACGCAAGCTGAAAAGTCTTCCTCACATGCGTTGAATCCATGCATGTAACAGATACCTCAGGATCAACAGCATCCATCACTGTGTTATCATCCGCCTTTGACAATATCTGTAAACACAAATCAAATTACTCTAAAGACATTTTATTAGGAGTTAAAAGACAAGACATTTGAAGGAATTTTGCAAATGCTAGAGGAAGGTAGGAAATTTTGAGATAAGTTGTTCTTGTCCATCCAGTCTGAGATAAATCTTTTACAAATAAAAAGGTAGAGTAATAAGAGGAGAATAATACCAGCTGATGCAAGTTCAAGTCATTATCAACCGGTTTCTTTCCTGTCAAAAGCTCTAGGAGAACAATGCCAAAGCTGTAGACGTCTGACTTTTCAGTTAACCTGGAAGTCCTGGCATACTCAGGGTCAATGTAGCCTATGGTGCCCAACACCAAAGTTGATGCATGAGATTTTGCAGTAGGGATGCATTTTGCAACCCCAAAATCAGAAAGATGAGCCTCAAAATTTTCATCCACTAGAATGTTTGAAGATTTTACATCTCTGTGGATGATTCTTGGGTTGCAATCATGGTGAAGATAAGTAAGACCCTGAGCAGCACCAACAGCAATTCTCAGACGTGTTTCCCAGTCGAGCTTCACCTTTTTGGAAGGCCCTATGACATGTATTCAGTTGATAATTAGCCATTTTCAAATCAATCCTGGCTTATAGCATCATTCTCCGACAGGGAAAACAGTAATAAGCATCAACTAATAGTCAACACTGTCTTACATGAAGATGCTTCATAAAAGATTAGAAGGAAAAGAGGGTAACTAACCATGAAGTAGATCCCAGAGTGAACCATTCTCCATGTAGTCGTAACAAAGGAGATTCCCGTGAGGGGAAAGGGAGTAACCATGCAAGCTAACAAGGTTTCTGTGCCTGATGCTTCCAATTGTCTCCAGTTCAGTCTCAAACTCACGCAAGCTGTGCGGATGTGTAGTGTAAAGTCGCTTAACGGCAATTGGTCGGGAATCTTTCAAAACACATTTATATACAGTGCTGGAAGCACCATATCCTATTATGAATTTCTCATTGAAGTTCTCAGTAATCCTCATAATGTCATCATATGTATGGATGGCCATATCCATGTGAAGAACCACGAGTTTGGGGGAACCTAGGGAATTAGAGAGACAAAATAAAAGCAAACATAAATACCTGAAAGTATTGAAAAACAAAAGAACAGAATGGACATGTAATAATTTTTACCTTGATTGGTCTTAGGCCCCTTCAGAAACTGGTGTGGTTGGTTGGACTTATACACAGCCACTATTACCATGGATAAGAGTGCTATGAAACCCAATGCTGTGCAAACAACAGCTGTTCTGGAGAACAGGGCTGCAAAAGTAACAAGTCATTTTGATGCACATGACTCTAGCATACCAAAAGATTCGCCAACCAATGCACAAAAATGAAGTCATACCATTAGACCTTGGTGCATAGGGGTCACATATTGAACCTTTCCAGTTGCCACAAAGAAATGGGTTCCCCAAAAAGCTGATGACCATAATAAGGTGGTCATTAACTTGTACTAATGCACATATTTAATGATGAAGCTTCATTCTATACGGAAAATACCTGTCGGGTGCAAACCGCGAGAAATTCCGTGAAAGAGGAACAACACCACTAAAATTGTTGTAGGATATATTCCTGAAGGAGAATGACACAAGATCAGCAACTGTAGGAAGAATTAGAATGTCTATGATGTAAAGGCAAAGATAGATGAACTCACAAACTAGTTAGGCTGAAACAATTGGTCAATTGGTCAGGGATTGCTCCACTAAGATCGTTAGCTGTCAAAGTACTATATAAAGAAAGAACGCCAATCAAAAATTCATTAGAAGTGACTGATATTAAGGAAACCTGATTTAACACTACATCAATTTACTTGACAAAAACTAAATGTACTTACAGAGTTATCATGGTCTGCAGCTGTCCCAGCTCTTTTGGGATGCCACCAGAGACCTTGTTGCATGACATATCACTGAAAGAATAGAAGCCAATCCCAGCACAAGAAAATCAGTATACTAAAAGTACACATTTTGAAGGCAGTACAGAAGCCAATCTCAGCACAAGAAAATCAGTATACTAAAAAAGTACACATTTTGAAGGCAGTGTAGCCAAAGCTCTCAGCAGAAACTCACATGGTCTGTATACTTTTCAGATTGCCAAATTCTACAGGAATTTGTCCGTCAAGATGATTGCTGCTCAGATTCCTACAATGTGCAATGATATTGTGATTATGTTCAAGTCACAATATGATACAAACTCCTTGTACATCTAAATGTTTAATATCTTACAATGTGAGGAGATGCTCCAAATCTCCAATAGAACCAGGGATAGACCCAGAAAACTCATTGCCAGAGAGATCCCTGAAGAATACAAGTTTTAGTACAGGAAATCACTTGAACTTATAAACTTTATTGACCTTGACAGTCAAGAACTCACAATGTATCAAGGTTGATGATTCGCCCAAGTTGAGAAGGTATGTGACCTTTAAAGTTATTTGATGAAAGATTTCTGCCAGGTATATATCAACAAATAACACCAATGAGTTTGTACCATGTGAAAGAAATTCGAAATCATTATCATGATCACTAGCGAAAACAGAAGACTATAACATACAAATACGTCAGGCTCTCCAGATTCTTAAACCCTGAAGGAATGGACCCGTTTAAGTTGTTACCATGAACATTACTGAAAGAAAAACACAAATATGTTTAGACTCAGAATGAATGAAATAGCAAAAGAGTAAGAGAAAAAAAGAAGTTCCAAAAGGATACGCAACAATCTTACAGTTGATTCAATGCTGAGCAGGAGCTGATATTTTCAGGAATTGGTCCATCCAACTTGTTATTTGCAAGATTCCTGGTAAAAGAAAGCTAAGAACTCAATATTCTAAGAGAAATGGAACCAGAATTATATACTAGTAGAATAAAAGGCTCACAATTCAAATAACTGGTCCAGTTTGCCAAGTTCGGAGGGAATCCAACCAATTAGCTGATTGTCATTTAATTGCCTGTAAATAAGATAGCTCAATGCATAAAGCAAAACAAGGTGACCACATAATGTATCTGAAATTGTGAATTAATCCCCTTACAAGTAACTAAGTTTGGACATATTTCCTAGCTCCGGTGGTATTGGCCCTGTAAGTTTGTTGCCGTGAAGGTACCTGTTGAATGTACAAGTGAATCAGACAAACGAGCCACACGTAGAAAAGTATATGCATTAAAATAGGGGTGCAAACTTACAGCTTCCCAGTGTAGGATAAATTGCCAAAGATTGGAGGAATTGGTCCCACCAACTCATTTTCACTCAAGTCCCTACAGAGGAAACAGACATCATGAAACCTTCTTACTTCAAGCAGTAACTAGTAAAGAATGGAGTTGATTAAAAAAAAAATTCATGTAATAGTATGAATACTCACAGAACAGCAAGAGCTTGCATTAGACCAATCACTTCTGGGATCTTACCGGTTAGCCTATTTCCTTGCAAAGACCTGTTGAAGGGACCACAATCTCCATTTACCATTCACAGAGATGAACCCCATAACAGAACAGACAAGGTAGAGAGACAACAGCTAAAAATCATTTAAAAGTTGAATCCACTAACAAGGTAGCCACTTGTAAAAACCCAATATTGTAGGGAATTTCTCCAGTTATCTGATTGTATGAGATATCCCTAAAATCAAGGAAAAAAATAGACTTCGTTAGAATTGGGCAGCAGTCAGAGAAACATTATCGTTTAACATAATAAGGGCAAGAAGAGGATACTGACAGTATTTCAAAGCTAGTACAATTTCCAATATTATCCGGAATTATTCCGCTGAGGTTATTACCCCGGACATCACTGAAACAATATGAAACTTCTAAAGTTAGAATAAACATAAATGTAACACGAAATAGACAACAGAGCGTTCCATATAGACAACATGTAGCAGAGCACATACAAATACCACAAGCCAGTCAACTGGCACATATCAGGGGACAATGTTCCTGTCAACATGTTGCCTCTTAAGCCACTGCAAAACAGAAGGTATTAAAACATTGTAAATTTCACAAATAAAAAATGAAAACCTTGAAAAACCAGGAAAATGCACTCACAGATATTGCAGAACTTCATTCCAATAGACCAACCTTGGTATCTCACCAATGAGCTGGTTTCGAGCCAGATCACTTCACCATTCAAATAACCATTTGTTAATCATGTATATTGGACTCAATTTTGAGGGAGGTAAACTAAAGTGAAGGAACTCACAGCGTCTTTAGATTAGGGATTTGAGTTAATGTGGACGGTATTGGGCCGGACAACTGGTTGTTTTTCAGGTTCCTGAACCATGGAGTGAATTAATTCATCATAACCATATCAACTAGTTAATCATAAAACATCAATTTAATGTGATTAAATAACTCACAATAACTCTAGCTGCTTGAGCTTAGAAATTGAAAAAGGTATATCTCCATAGAGCAGGTTATCAGACAAATCACTGCAGAACATAGCAAAACAACGAGTGTCAGCATTATAAAACCTACCAATACAAAAAAAAAAAAGAGACATTAAAAGTTTAGGGTAAAAACTGTTTACAGATAGATCAGTGAAATGCAGTTGCCAATTTCATCAGGGACTTGACCAGTTAATTTATTTCCCTGAAGGTCTCTGTCGTTAACATTGAAATATTATATCAGCACAAGAAAATAACAGTCATTGGACCAAGAACAGTTAAGTAAAAGAGAACATGGACCATACAATGTTTGCAGATTCTTCAAATCTCCAATGGCTGGTGAAATTTCCCCGCCCAAGTTCAGACTAGACAGATTCCTTTGGTAAAAAAGAAAGCAAATTCAGCTAAACGAATTAAAAATATCAGCTAAAATGACTAAGTGCTATACTATAGCTAGCAGGTCATCAGAATCCAGCAACTGCTTTGCTCCGGTGTATCAGTGAGGGTTAGGAGACAAGGACGAAAAACATACAGAGCAACAACGGACATGGAGAAATTTCCACACAACACGCCTCGCCATGAGCAAAAATCCTCGTCATGGACATCATCCCAATCTAGCAACACGTTTGCTACGTTGCTAAACGATGCCTTGATCGACATAAGTGCTTTGCCTGCGCAAGTAGTCAGAACGTTCTTAGTTATTTTTTCATCAAATAGTACTCCCGTAGCAATGCTATTAACTGCAGTTTCATCCAAGGGGAATGTTACTTCAGAAACTGAAAATAAAAACAAAATTCCGAACAATAACTTTCACATTTCCTCGATAGCACACCAAACACTACCTTCTTCTAGAAAAACAGGGGAGCTAGAAAACAGCTTCCAGGAGTTCAAAAGGCACAAAGGACTGAGAAAAAACAGTTACCTTCTTCGCTCAGAGCTGAAACAATCGGTAAAACAAGCAATATAGAGAACAGCAGAACTTGTGAGCGGAATTTCATCTTCACGCTCACCTCCATTATCCTTGAGAAACTATATATAAATGCCGGGAGACAGCAATAAGTGGAGTTTCAGAGCAATATGACCGGAGAAGGAGAAGAAGAAGATGAAGTGGGGTAGAGTTTATGATGCAGAGTTAGTACAAGAATGTGTGTCATGTGAATGAGAGAGAAGAAGAAGAAGAAGAAGAAGAAGAGGAGAAATAGGAAGAGCAGGCATTTGGCGTGAAGTGAGAGGGAGTGAATATGAAATGCGAAGTGTGTGCCTGTGTTTTTAATGTCAGCAGCGTTTTATGAAGACAGAGAAAGTTGCCATGGTGGTTGCACTCTCCTCTCCTCTATAAAGAGAGAAATATACCATTGTGTTACTTTAATTTAGAGACAATTATTGAAAACATTCAACTGAGGTAAATTATTAGTAATTTTATTTTTGAATTATTGATTGTCTTGAAAATACTTATTTACTTTACTAACTAAAATTAGATATTTTTGATACACCTCGATCTGCTGTCACATGATATAGTAAATGATCTCAAACTAGGAGTATGGGATTCTCAATAAAAATAAAACCAATAGAAGTGTTGAAAGCACACTTAAAGTTGACGAAAATTTAAGGATGTATTTCACTCATATTGCAAGATCGTCATTATATTTAAATTCAGTTAGTCAAATAAAAGAATATTTTTAAGACTATCATAATTTAAAAATGAAATTAATAATTCACACGAAATTTAGCAGTGTTTCAATACTTCTCTCTTTAATTTATTACTAATTACTAATTATATAATAAAAGCTTCTAAAGTTAACTAGTATTTTTTTTAAATCTTTAATAGAAAGATATAATTGACAAAAATATATAATTCCTTTATTTATTTTTGTCGGTTCAATATATTAAAAATAAATATTTAATGTAGAGGCAATTTATTTTCTAAAATTTATTCTTATAATTAATTATATTTATCTAAATTATTATATTTTAAAAAAAATAATTTTGATAAAATGATCATTTTATTTATTATTTTTGAAAAATTATGGCACATAAAAAATAAGTAAAAATAGACTAAAAGAGTGTAATTCATATTAAGCAGTAAACGTCGGTGAAACGACGTTAGTTAATCACTGTTTGGAAATGAAAAAAGTGGTGGCAAGTGGCAACGGCCGTCACCCCGTTACTTCCGTTTCCCAAAGTTCTTCTAATTTTAGACAGCTACGCTTCTAGATTTTCCATCGCTTCTTTACAGCGCGTCACAATGTCTTACAGCGCGTGGGCGAGTGAGGGAAATGGTTTACTACTTGCTACAAGTGTGAACTTTTTGGTTTGAGAAAGGGGGACTAGAGCTTAAAATACTCAAAAATTCACCAAAAGAAGAGGGGGTCACTTTGGAATAAAACAAAAGAGTGGATATGCATGCATGTCAAAGTAAAAATACAATATTTTCACTTGATCTTAATGGATACTACTAATAGTTTACTATTAACTTGACACATATCTTAAGAAATAATAAATAACAAAGGTAATATTATTACATTATATTTTGAATCTATTAAATTTAATGCTTTAAAAATGGATTAGGTATTAGATAGTATTTAATAACTAGGATAAAATAGGCACGAAAAGGTAAAATATTGCTTGATACACGTTATATAGCATAATATGTGTCCTAGCATAATATACTACGAATTAAATCAGCTCAAATATATTTTACGCAAATTATCATGCAGACGTATATATCTACTTATTTAATTTTATATTAATTTATTTAAAATTAAAAATATAAATATCAATCAAAATCAAATTAAAAAGCAAATTTATTCATTATGCCGATAAAACTATAGGAGAAACAATTTACAAGAAAGAGATCATGTTTGCATTTTCTCCGAGGAAAGAGAAAAATTGGGAAATGCTTTCTTAGCAAGCAAAATTTTAAAAGGCATCTTTATTTTAGTAGTGCCAAAAGAAACTTTATAGTATTGAGAAATTGTGTTTTTACGTAAATATGGAAATAAGCAAAAAAAAATTTACCCGTGCCATTTTGACTGTCCAACTTCTCTTCCTTTTTCACTTTGCCATAAAAAGATGATTGCGTATATAGCATGTGACGATCCGTATGTAATAATGTATTGTTTGACCTCTTCTATAACTCCTTTCCCCTACAATAATAATTGAATAATAACTACTACTACTAAGCAATAATGAAACAATAATAATAAACACTTGTTACATAATTATCGATCGTTGATGCGTGATTGGTGTTCAATCTAGTGATTGCAACTTGGAATGAGAATAGCAAGCTATTCATCCATGATGCAACTTCTCTTGATGAAATATTGTTAAATGATTACTTTTGGATGCAATTGTGTTCAATTTTAACCATCAATTTCATATTTGTAACGGTGCAAAAAGAAAGCCATCGATGGCTAGCTTCTCTTCGTAAGATTTCAAGCATTGAAATAAGGATAAACTGGACAAACATTCTTATTATGTTTACTAATTCTTCATATAGTTTGATTTAATAATATATTATCTCACTAATTAATAACTTCATATCACGTACACTTAGATAAATGTGTTTTTGCTACCAAATACACTAAAACAAGGAGAGAGACGAGCAAGATAGGAGGGAGGAGAGCAAGATCCCAAGATACATGTGAATCATATTAGATACGTATATTTGGAATACTTGATACAAGGAGAGAGCCGAGGGAGAGAGGAGAATGATGAGCGAGATAGGAGATAAGTGAGCGATAGAGTCAGATACATGCAAATATCTAAAACAAATTACTATTAATTTTAACTTCATGTATCCGAGCTACATGTATCTGGATGTATCTAGACGTGTCATATACATGCATCCGAAGTCCAAATATGGTAAGATTCGTAATATTACAAACTAGTGTGAATCTATGTAATTAGCTTCTAAACTAGTAGATTTGTGTAAGTTTACCCAATCATTATATTAAAGCAGCGCAACATTATTTTAATATTATATATCAATTTATCAAATTTTTTAACCAAATTTTATTATTCTAATTGTATATTATATTTTTTTTCATTAAAAAACTATATTGGGAACATGTAATCGAAGTCAAGATCTATTGGCTGAAGTTTGCCCATGAAACGAGTCTGGAGGTCCAGACCCTATTGGGGCCTAACGCCTTTGCTATCGACTATATTCAAGAGTTCAACACTGACGATATTCAATTTCTCACACTTTTTCACTAAGGAATTTGTCCATTTTGTTTTCACATATCTGAATCAACTTAGCTTTGTCTCTCTCATTTTATAACTGGTCTTATAACCACTTAATTAAACTTATAATCTTTCGTTCACCACACTTTAATACAATGTGTAACATCATCGAGAAGCGATTATACAAAAATATCGTTTTTCTCTTGTTCCGTAAGAAAAAACATTAGTATTGATCCAAAGTGTTGCTATTTACAAATCCAAAAGCAGATGAAGACAGCAACTTTGTTGGCTACGACAATGTAGTACTTATTACTCATAGCAGAAGTCCTTGTATAAAGCTGTTCTTTTCAATTATTGAAAAAAAATATTTATAAGTGCAGACATTAAATTGAAAGTAATTAATGGTAATATCACTGATTGGTTTATTACAAAAGTTCCTTTATTACTCGACAAAGTATTTAAATTGTTGATAATTTGTCAAAAATGTGGATTAAATCACTTCAACTTTTATTAGACTCGCTCGATAGTCAAAATCTAACCTATTTATCCACTATGATAAGAGATAATTGAACATTTATTAAAGTTAGAAAACAAGACAAAATTTTCAATCAAAGTATTGAGATTTTTCTTCAATTTTTATAAATTTAAATATTACTGTATATGATATAAATATAATTTTTTTTAAAAATATATATATATATTTCTATTAAGGGGCATGAACCAATGGTCAGAACCACTTAGAAGGGAAATATCTCCTGACCCGGGACCAATATTTATGGTATGACCCATATTTCACGGAAGAAACGGGTAGTAGACAATTTTTGGACCACTAATTAATATTTAGCCATTGGGAAAGGTTCAATAATAACTCCAAGCTATTTAAAATAAGTTAATTTTATCTACCGTTATGTTTTTTGCTAAAAAATTATATATGTTTTTGTTGTTAATTAATTAATTCAAAAATATCTCCTAACTACCTAAATAGAAGATAATTCCTATTGGCTAAAGCATAATTCTAGACGACTAGCTGGGATGTATATTTGCTTGAATATGTTAGAATCCTATGCTTTTGCTCTTTGATTGTAATTCTAAAGTATAATTCATATACTTTTTTTTCTCTTTGATCATATTTTAGATTTACATAAAGAAAAGAGAGAAGTATTGAAAATACTTTGAACTTGGCACGAATTAATAATTTTGTTCCCAAATTATTGACAGTCTTAAAAACACTCTTCTACTTGACTAACTAAATAAGACACACCCCGATATGCAACATGACATAGCAAATGGTCTCAAACCCTTGTAGAAGCATGAAACTCTTAATAAAAAGTTGAGAGAAGTGTTGAATGTGTGATTTAGAATTAATATACATTTATTATAAAAATGATTCACATATATCCTTCTCCTTTAAAAAAAAATAGCTCATATCGCAAAGTTGAGGGAGAATTTCATTGTTACAAACAATTTGAAGGAGGATATACTTGGCCTTTTAGAATAGAAAAAGGCAATAAAAAGAAGAAAAATGAGTTTTAATGGAAGTAGTGGGTACTATACTAGTAGTTTTGAAAGAGGGAAATGGTAAAGAAGAATTGTCTTTTCAGAGAGATTTGTGACAAACAATTGCATGAAACAAAGTAATCAGAGGACAGATTTTTTCATTAATAAACGAAAGAGGAAGAGCACTATATTGACAGGCTTTAACTGTCAATATTAAGGAGCTAGTGCAGTAGCGGCATATCCGCCGTCGTCAGCCGTCAGCCTTTGTATAATAGGCGTGCCGGAGAGCGGAGACAAACAAATTCAATACGACATGTTATGCGTGCTTAGGAAAAAGATTGCCATTATGTTATTTCGCTTTCATACCTCACCCAGTGACGGATCCAGGATTTTCATTAAGGGGTTCGAAAACAAAGAGTAGTGCCTAAATCTTATATTTAGAAGGTTCAAAATCAATATATAGACATAAAAATTCTTTAAAATACCTTAAATATATATAGAACGTAATTTTTTACAAAGAGGTTCACCCCTGACCTCACCCCTTCTATAATTACTACAAACCTTATAATAATTACGTACGACCTATTTTAATTTAATCTCCTTTTCTCATTATTGTCATTATTTATGCATGTATTAGTAATCTCCAAATAACTGGTCAGAGTTATGCATGTATTGGTAATGTAGATATTTAGTTATGAGAGATTCTATATATTATTTTATGCAGGTATTGATTATTCATGTATTAGTTATTCAATTTTTATTATGCATAAAATAGTATATAAATTGTCTGCATAACTTATACATGTTTTAGTTATGCGGGTTTAAATTGCAAATCAAACAGCGTACTAATCTTATATATGAATAATTTACCTCCTAACTAACTACCAAACATGACATTATTTATGCAAGATTTAACGTCTAAATAACTCACCCTCAAACCAGCTACCAAACGAATCCTAAAAGTATATTAAGAAGTCGTTTGACAAGATGTATTAGAGAAAATAATATATATATATATATATATATATATATATATATATATATACACACACAAATCAGCCTTATTATTTGATAGGGTTTTCAACATATGTATAACTAATACATGCATACACCTTATTCAATACTCCCTCTATTTTAATTTATTTTTTCTTGACCTTACACAAAATTTTAAAAAATAAATGAAACTTTTGAATCATTCCGTCATAATAATACATTTATTTTTATACATCCTACAAAACAATCCTAGTACATATTTGTATTCTGCTGACTGTATGAGATTCTGGACTTGTCTTCTTCTCTTGCCAATTGTACCTATTCCTGTTTTCCTTATTCTAATATTCCTATTTTTCACGTGACACGAAAAAAATATTTTGTTTTAAATGAAATAAGGTGTGATTTTTCTGTTACTAATGATCAAACACGATTGAAAATTATCAAATAGTAGATAGTAAATCACACTGAAAAATAATGACGACTTGATGCATTTTTAATTGGTTTACACTTTTTGTCCTGTTTGAGTTCTCCCAGCACTCATTTACAAAATTATTTTGTTCATGTAGCATAAAAAAAAAAACCACAATAATGAGGAAATACGTTAGAGATCTTAAACAAATAAATGTAATATTTGTCTAACACAATGAACTTATAGATTAGGTACTCATTCAATTCAATGATATATATAACGTCTTTCTAAAAGCTGCCAAGCTTTGGAGACAACATGTAACGATCTTATTACTTATTAGAATATATGACGAGCAATAAAGTCTTGTGTTGATATGATTTTCTTTTTTACTAAAGGGAAAAAAGTAAAACTATAATTGTAAAATTCGATTATTTAGAGCAATCGTTAGTAAAATATTTCAAAAACTAGTTTGAATCAATTTTTGAAATATGAAAATTTTTTAAAGACAAATTTTTAGAAATTAATCAAAATTTATAAATTAACATAGTTTATTTTTTAAAAATGAAATCTACTTTCAAAATCGAGATGTTGATAGTTGATAGACCATATATATAGTAGCGCGTAGGTGCGTGAATATTGAGCATAGATAGGATAGAAGGGGCCAGGTACCTTTTGTTGAGATAAAATAAAATAATTGCAAGTGTTTAATTCATAGTAGTGGTATTGAATATACCCATTATAGGACCCGTGATGGCTATCACACCTATCTAACATTCACTTTCATAAAATTGACACAAGAATCAATTCACAAATATCCCAATAAAAACAATTCATTTCTCCAACTAATTCATTGGACACCTACGTAAATTGTGATGGTAAGTATTTTTTCATTCTTAATCAGACTTATTGAATTCGAGTTTCCTTGATTACAAAGTCACATTTGTTAGGTAACACTTTACCCTTCAATGTTAAGTTTCTTAGTGCAAATGCGGATTTAATTGAACTTCAAAAATTATGAGTACCAGACGAAACAAAAAGAAAAAGAAAAAACTAATTCATTGGACATTAATTTTTCTTCTTTATAAGTCAGTCCCAAGTGCAAAACTATAATGCCTCTTCTCTCTGCGTTCTAACTACTCAACATTTTAATAATGTTACAAAATAGTGGATGATGTTATATTGTTATTCTTTCCATAATTAAAGATTGGGATATAAAAAAACCTTTTTATGTGTTTTCCTTCAAGTGAGGTTCAATACGACGCCAATTTGAATCAGTCGGACTCCAATAGAGATATCAAACATGAAATTTTTTAATAAATGCAATTCAAATAAATAATATATAATCATTATATTTAAATTCTTTAATATTTTTATGCACATGTAATTCATTTCCGAAGTTTTTAAGTGTAATCTTCTTTAATTTTTTAAAGAAGAATATTGATGAGTAAACCCGGGGTGTATTCGGTACCGACGAAAACACTTCTCTTTTAGATATTTTCATGTTAAGTTGGTTAAAATATTTTTTTTAAAAAAATAAATTTCTTGAAAAATGATTTTTTTTTAACAGAAATAAGAAAAACTAAGTTTTATATCTCAATTGAAAATTCTTGTAAGATTGAATGATTTGATCTGCCAACAAATAACAAATCCAATAAGTACTCAAAGCTTAATAAGAGAGGTTGAGTATAAATTGAGGACCCAAAGCCACCTTCCATTCTTTATGAACCTATATATACACAAATTAATAGTCGTTGAAATTTGTAACACCAATTAAGTTTGATATATTGCTGGTTGTTAACGTTTATAAAAAATAAAGAAAGCATTGAATTGAGCAATAATTAAGTGCGCATTTAGCCATAAAAAAATAAAAGACTTTATTTTAAATTTTTAAAGTTGAAATTGTGTTTGATTATATCTTCTTTCATTTTTTAGTAAATATTTAGAATTTGAATATACTTTTATAAAACATAAAATTTAATTTAAATGGGTTATCCTATAAAAATATATTATTTTTTTTAGGTAAGTTTGAAAAAAGAAAATTTTAAACGAATTTTGGGTGTTTTCAAATTTTAAATATAACTTCAAGATATATTTAAAATTTTTAGGCGTATGGCCATAAAAACAAAACAAAAATTACTTTATTGGAAAATTTTAGAATTGGAGTTACAAATTTGTTGTGTTTGGCCATACTAACTTTTTTATAAAAAAAGACTAATAATCCCCCTGGGCCAATTGTATTAATGTTTGGCCATTTATTGTAAAATATATTTAGAATTTGAATGTATTTTTTTAAAAAAAATGATTTATACCCATAATTTCTAAAAACTAATAAAATCATTTAACTTGAATAATTTACTTGAAACATATAATCAAATCTCCTCTAAGTAGTATCTCAAAATTGATAGTCACATAATAATATAAATTAGATCTCATATACAAATTACTACATACTATACAAATATATTTTCACTTTATTTGAAAGTTCTGAAGTTGGAGTTGAAGATAGGTTGTGTTTGATTATAACTTTTGCAAATAATATTTGGAAGTTTGAATTTACGTTTTTCTAAAAAAAATACGACATATCGTTTAAACATGAAATATAATTTACGTAGGATCATTTTTTATATAAAAAAAATATAGTGAAAGTGAAAAAAAATTAATTCAACTTTAAATTGTATTTGGAATTTTTATTGTCAAATGCTGATCTTCGAATCAAACGAATTTTTAAAAAAATAAAAAAATTCATGATCAAACGCGTCCTCGAAATTCGAAAACCTTGCCTCTGGGCTATGGATGATCCAATGCCGGCTTCATGCAGTTCAGATTAGAAAACAAAAAGATGGCTTCTTTGATAAAGTAGTAATGACGATGCATCGTTAAAACAAGAATGTGAAATTAAACTTGAAAAGTCTTATACTACTAATTGTTTACCTACTTCAAGTACTACACTTCTAGTAGTTTGGTAATTAAATTAAATACAGTAATTAAAAGCACTTGACAAAGAGATATATTAAAACAAGGCTAAACCCATCGACAATCCTTTAAAGTTGGCACCAACTTTCACTTAGACATCCCAAGTAAGCATTGTCATTTTAAACACTTTAAGTAGGAATTTGCTGTGTCATTTTGACACTTTTTGCTGATATGGCTAATGAGTGTATAACACTTACTAACAGCGCGTTAGAACTTTATTTAACTTCTTTGTTTTCCCTTTTTTTTTATTTCTTTAATTTCTTGTCTTCTCCAATTTCCAACTACCATTCCCCTAAGTTTAAACTCCTTCCATGGTGAAAAGTGTGACAGAAATTTTAGAGTTAAACAATTTTGTTGCTTGCTAGTTTAATCGACAAATTCCTTTTAGATCATAATTCTCTCAAGTTCCCTTTTTATCTCTTTGGTAGATTCCATTTTCTATTTGATGCTCTAATTAGTCTTCAACTATGGGAACCGGCACCTGCTCAGCTGCACTTAAGTTCCCAATGATGATATTGAAGATAAATTTCTTCATTTTGTTTAGTCATAATTTCCTCAAATATCTTTTTTTTTACTCCACTTAAGATATGAAATAGAAATTATATTTCACTCAAATCATTCAAATTCAATCGGATGCTCAATTTATAGGGAAGACAATTTAATATATTTTGAATCTTTAAAAAATAGAGGGAGCTTGTGTATGGCTGAGAAGACGAAGGAGAGCAGGGGTGGGTTTGATTTTGGTGGAGAAGACGATTGGGGTCGACGGGGGGGGGGGGGGGGGGGGGGGAATTCACTGGTTCTCTTTTTATTTTTACTCAAAATTTATTGTTTAAGAATTATTTTGGGAGAAAATGACAAATGTCCTCATTTTATTGGACACTTTACACGTCACTCGCGAGTGTAACACACAAACATTACATATTTTTGCTTGTTGAAAAAAAGGTGTCAAAATGATATAGCAGGACCCTACATGAGGTGCTTAAAATGAATATCGTCCAGTTGAGGTGTCTAAGTGAAATTTCGTGTCAACTTTAGGGGGTCACCGATGGGTTTGACCTTAAAACAAAAGAGTCGTGCCATGCAGGGTATCCAAACAAATGAATAATTACTATACCGAACTAAAAAAACAAATACTTAAGTATTCGTATCGATTTATAAATTCAAAAATCCATACACTACGTAAAAATAATTTTTAGTGGCAATTAATTAATGTCAATAGCTTAATTGTCGCTAAATATACTTTTTAAAGGCTATTAACACTCTATGTAAATGTTGCTATAGTGACATCAGATTCAATAACAATTAACTACTGTTAATAAAGACATTAACATCATTTGTTAATGTGCATATTTATTTTTCCAAAAAGTTATTTTTGATGTAGAGATACAAGCTAGGAAAGATTAATTTGTGGACGTCTTTATAAAGAAAGTAGTATTTTCTTCATCTAGAGATAATTTGTCACTTCATTTCTAATTTATCCTTGTTTTCATTGTATAATCATGCGACTTTATAAGTACTTGTTTTCATAGTAACTATTTGACTGCTCCTTTATCAATAATCATCATCATTAATCTTGAAATCAGTATTTACTAATAGCAAGATAAACTCCATTAATCATCATTGTCACACTTCATCAAATTTGGCTAAGTCACACTTCCAGTGCTACCTGTTAGATATTTTAATTAATTAGGTTAGTTTCTTCTTTCCTAGTTTTAAGGATATATGGTTGGTATTTCCAAGCTACTGGAAACATGTGACTTAGTGGTTGAGATAATGTAGGGTGTGTATTGCCTTTATAAAGGCTGGTCATTGTTTCAATTTTACGTGAGAAGTTTTCTACCTTCCAAACACTTTGTGTTTATCTTTATTTCTTCCCAGTTTTCTAATGGTGGTATCAAGAGCCAGTGAGGGTGAACGTGCTTCAATTGTGAGTGAACGATCGCTTCAGAGAGTTTTTTTCAACCTGCTATTCCACGCTTTGATGGTCATTATAACCATTGGAGCATGTTGATGGAAAACTTTTTGAGGTCAAAAGAGTTTTGGGCAGTCGTTGATGGTGGATTCCAAGAACCTACGGCTGAAGTTGTTCCAACAAATGCTCAACAGGCAGAGCTTCAAGCACTGAGGTTGAAAGATTTAAAGGTGAAGGATTATCTTTTCCAAGCCATTGATCGTTCAATATTGGAAACAATTCTTTGCAAGGATATCTCAAAGCAAATTTGGGACTCTCTGAAGAAGAAGCACCAGGGAAATGCAAGGGCAAAGCGAGCACAACTTCAAACTCTACGAGGTGAGTTTGAGACCTTGCGTATGAAGCCGGGAGAGGCTTAAAGAGGTCACCATTGTTGAGAAGATCCTGCGGTCCATGTTGCCAAAATTCAATTTTGTTATATGCTCCATTGAAGAGTCAAAAGATCTGGATACTCTTTCACTTGATGAACTACAAAATTCTTTGATGGTTCATGAGCAGAAAATTGTTCAACAGGATGCAGAAGAACAAGCATTACAAGTAACCACGACCTCCAAAGATTCTGGGTTCAGAAGGAGCAAGTGGAAGGGAAGAAACTCAGAGAAGACTAAAGAGGAAAATCGGAAAAAAAATGGTCAGCATTATCATGATCAACAACACTCGTCTAATGGAAAGGCAAGTTTTGCAAATAATTAGTCTCATATCGAGTGTTATAGATGTCACAGGTATGGTCATTACCGTTCTGAATGTCGTACAAATCTAAAAAATGTGCGTGGAGAGAACTCTAATTTTGCAGAAGTAACTGAGGAGGAAGAGGTCTCTTTGTTAATGGTGAGCCAATCCTCGGAAGAATACCACAAAAGTTTATGGTATTTAGACACGGGCTGTAGCAACCATTTGTCTGGAGAAAAATCTGTATTTTCTGAACTGGATGAAACTTTTTGCTCAACAGTCAAGTTTGAGGATAATTCTCGCATTGCTGTCAAAGGGAAAGGGAAAGGGAAGGTGAAACTCCAAACAAAGTCTTCATCTATGCAGATTATCTCTGATGTTTTCTTTGCACCAGACCTGAAAACAAATCTTATCAGTATGGATTAACTTCAAGGGAACAACTACGAGGTGTCTATAAAGCATGGAATTTACAGAATCTGAGATTCTAATCTTGGATTGATTGCTGAAGCTAAGATGACTGCAAATAAGCTTTTTCTGCTTGATGTGCAAAATATTGGCTCTACCAATTTCTGTTTTTCGACAAAGTTGAATAGTCAAGCATGACTTTGGCACTACAGATATGCGCATTTTAATTTTAGAGGACTGAAAATGTTGCAGCAAAAGAAGATGGAGAGCTAAAAGGCAGCTAGAGTTGGTTCACTCAGATATTTGTGGATCAATAAACCCAAAATCCAATGGAGGAAAACGTTATTTTATAACGTTTATTGATGATTTTAGTCAAAAGACATGGGTTTATTTTTTACAAGAAAAATCTGAAGCTTTTACCAGTTTCAAAAGCTTCAAAGCTCTTGTTGAGAAGGAGATAGGATGTACCATAAAGATTCTTCATACTGATCGTGGAGGGGAGTATATTTCACAAGAATTTATACGTTTTTGTGAGTTTCATGGGATACATCGGTAACTTACAACAGCTTATACTCCTCAACAAAATGGAGTATGTGAGAGGAAGAATCAGACAATCATGAACGTTGTGCGGAGCCTTTTACAAAAGAGCCATGTTCTAAAAGTTTGTTGGCCTGAAGTAGTTTGCTGGAGCGTTTATATTTTGAATAGAAGTCCTTCTCGTGCTATTCAGAACATGACACCAGAAGAAGCTTGGAGTGGACTACAACCAGATGTTCAACATTTAAGAGTGTTTTGGTGCGTTGCATTTGCTCATGTTCCGAATCAGAAAAAGACAAAGCTCGATGACAAAGCCAATAAGTGTGTTTTCATGGGTGTTAGCAGGGAGTCAAAAGCTTACAAGTTGCATAATCATATCAGTAAGATGTTGATTATCAATCGTGATGTGATGTTTGATGAAGAAATTTTTTGGCCTTGGGAAGAAAAGCCAAACAACCAACAACTTCCTTTGGATCTTGACGATGGAGACAAGGAGCAAGAGCAACCAGTAGCCGATGAAGGTGCTTCTACCTTGGTACATCAAGAAGGCACCAGCTTCCGATCTCAAAGAAATCGAAGAAGACCAACATGGATGGCAGATTATGAGGTGAGTGGAAATTATCAATCTGGAAATGAAGATTCCATCTACATATTTAGCTTTATTTTCTGGTTGTGATCCCGTAAGATTTGAGTATGCCTATAAAGATGTAAAGTGGCAGAAAGCAATGGATGTTGAGAATGCCGCAATTGAAAAGAATAATACTTGGGAGTTTACTGATCTTCCAAAAGGGCAAAGGTTGATTGGAGTTAAATGGGTTTATAAAACCAAACTCAATGAGTCTGGTGAAGTTGATAAGTACAAGGCGCGCTTGGTAGTGAAAGAATACATGCAAGAGTATGGTGTGGATTATAAGGATGTCTTTGCTTCGGTAGTCAGACTTGATACCATCTGATTGGTGTTGGCATTGGCAGCTCAAAACAATTGGCCGATTTATCAACTTGACGTAAAATCAGCCTTTCTGTACGGAGAGTTACAAAAGCAGGTATATGTTGATCAACCTCCTAGTTATGTGATGCATGAAAGTGAGCATAAAGTTTATACATTGAAAAAGGCTTTATATGGGCTAAAACAAGCTCCAGAGCTTGGTATAGTCTCATTGATGCATATTTTAATCTGGAAAACTTTAAAAAAATGTCCATACAAGCATACACTTTATACAAAACTTGAAGATGAGAAGCTTGTTATTGTCTGCTTATATGTAGACGGTTTGATTTATACTGGGAGTGATCCTGCATTTCTTGAAAAATTTAAGCTATCTATGATGACTGAATTTGATATGTCTGATCTTGGCTTGATGCATTATTTTCTAGGCATTGAAGTAAAGCAATCAACTAGTGAAATTTTTATTTCACTAAAGAAATATGTCCAAGAAGCATTACAGAGGTTTGGAATGCAGAGTTGCAATTCTGTCACAACACTAACTTAGTTGGGACTGAAGTTGGAAAAGAATCCTATAGGAAAGAAGATTGACAACACTCTTCTCAAGCAACTCGTGGGATGTCTAATGTATCTAACAGTCACCAGGCTTGACATAACGTATTCTATTAGTTTTGTTAGCAGGTACATGGAGCACCCAAAAGAGATTCATTTGTTGGCTGCTAAAAGAATTCTCAGGTATTTACAAGGTACCATTGATTATGGTATTATACAAGAAAGAAGGCAAGTCAGAGTTAATTGGTTTTACGAATAATGATTTTGCTGGAGATAAAGAAGACAAGAAAAGCAATTCAGGTTATGTGTTTATGCTTGGATCTGGAGCTTTTTCTTGGTGCTCCAAGAAGCAACCAATTGTTACGTTGTCCACTACAGAAGCAGAGTTTGTAGCTGCAACTATGTGCGCTACTCAAGCAATTTGGTTGAAGAAGATATTTGTTGAGCTTCATGTTCGACAACAAGAGCCAATTCTGATTTACTGTGATAATGGCTCAGCGATTAAGCTTTCAAAGAATCAAGTGTTGCATGGACGGAGCAAACACATAGATGTTAAGTTTCACTTCCTGAGAGATCTCACGAAGGAGAAAGTTATTGATGTTGTCTACTGTAGAAGTGAAGACCAAGCTGTTGATATCTTCACTAAGTCCCTCAAGCTAGCAACATTCAGAACGTTAAGGAAGCTACTTGGAGTTTGCATTTAAAGGGAAAGCTACAGTGAATGTTGTTATTAAGCTGAAGTCGTAGAGTTATCAGTTTAAGGGAGGGTTTGTTAGATATTTTAATTAATTAGGTTAGTTTCTTCTTTCCTAGTTTTAAGGGTATATGGTTGCTATTTCCAAGCTACTGGACACGTGTGACTTAGTAGGTCAGTTTTAATTTATTTTATGACTTAGTGGTTGAGATAATGTAGGATGTGTATTGCCTTTATAAAGGTTGGTCATTGTTTCAGTTTTATGTGAGAAGTTTTCTACCTCCCAAACTCTTTGTGTTTATCTTTATTTCTTCCAAGTTTTCTAATACTACCAGCTCCTTTTCTTTTCTCCAGCTTCAACGCAGCATCAATTGTCATGCTTCTTATTTCTATTCAAAAATCATTTGTCAATGAAGGTCTAGCAAGCACAGTAAAGGCGGAGCTAGGAGTTGAAGCTTATAAGTTTTAGAGTTTAATCATTTTTAATTACTTGATAGTTGATGCTAATGTTAGAATTTTTTATGGATTTGCATGTATTATATTAAGAATAAATTGTATGTGATTCTTATCATTGACCCAAATTAAAAGTGATCTTACTAAGTTTCAAAGTTATGGAAAAGGCACCTCATAAAATACTATGGGGTCTTACGTCTTGTAACTACTAGTTTAATGATGGACTAAACTAGAAATATAAATTTGTACTATTGTAACTTATAAGTATAGGATTATAGTCCCCAAATCAGCGACTCATGTTTTGATTTGGAATACTGATATCGGCAAGATGGAGAATCACTACAACACTCATGGATTCATATATGTACACTTTCATTACGACCTTGATAATTTGACATGATAGTTCTTTAAGTAAACATGATGATTTGACATGATAGTTCTGAGATAAAGATGATGATTTGACAATTATCATGCTTATTATTTCTACTCAAAATTCATCCATCAATGACGGTTTAGACTTTAGCAAGCACTAGTACCAAAGACGAAACTAGAATTTAAAGTTAATAAATTTTGAATTCTAATCTTTCTAACATACTAAATTCAAAATTAATAATTTACATATATTCAATAATTTTTCAAGACAAATGCAAAATATCAAAGCTACTGCATTCGGCACACTTATAACCAACACTCAAATTCCGCCTTGACTAGAAGTTAAACTAGTCCATCGAACCATCACAAGCTTATTTCTCACCTTTCCAAGATAGTAATACCATATATATTTGATAAGTTAATTCAATAATAATGATTCATAACATATGTCTAGAACTGAAATTCACAAATCACTTATCCTCTGAAGTTCGTTCCCCATTTTAAACTCAACGATGACAATTAATACGATATTAAGATCGAGACACGTGTATCACTAGCTAGCTCATTAATTCAAGTATTTTGTTTTAAGGCTACTATCTCACAGTATCATCAAAATTAGAGGTACATTTATAATTTAAGTTTTATAGATTTAATCTTTAATGTCTTAACTTTGACCTTATTATACTTTTAAAGTTATGAATTTTGACAATTTTTATGTATTTTTGCACTATGTCAAAAATATTGAATTTAGATGAATTCGTTGCCTCCACCACTTATCGGAAGTACAAAAATACCCAACCAATTATATAATGTCAAGGGGAAAAAGACCTAAAGTATACATTTGACATTGCACCGAAGGGTGTGGCCTAGTGATCAATGAAGTGGTTGACAATCCTGAGGTTTCATGTTCAAAACTCAATGGAGACAAAAAAAAACACTAGATGATTCTTTCCATTTGTCTTAGCCTTGGTGGATAGAGTTACTTGATATCTACTTGCTCGGACACCACAGTCATAATTTTTATTTATACATTTGACATTTCATAATCATAGACAGTTATATGTCGTCCATTGTGCAATATTTGGACTAAAATATCCTTGTCTGCATCTTGGATCAGCTTCTATAAATGACAGAATATATATTTGGTGTAGGAATTGGTCTGTACGTGCTAGTAAGCACTCTGTTTGTGTGTGTTTTCTTGTCTTAAAACTGTATATAAATTGTGTTGAAGCTTCTTACACATAAGATAGAGAAAAAAACAAATCATGTTTTACGTGTTTTTGTCTCTTCATAAAAGAATCTCAGGAAAAGTTTCATTAATTTTTAGTGACGTCATATTTTTTAAAAACAAATTAAGCTTGCAAATTTATTATCTTCCAATTCCCACACAAGGAAAACATAATACTCCGTAGTTTAAGTAAAAAAGTTCTTTTAATTTATATACCAAAGCGTGTATGATGCAAGTAAATTGATGAAAAAGAAAAAGATAAAGAGAAATTTTGGTTACTCTGAAGTCTGATGATAAGTAACTCTGCAATGTATGAATTACGATTACACTACTGTATTTTTAGCGGCAACTAATTAACAACAATAGCTTAATTGTTGTTAATTATATTTCTTTAAAGACAATTAATTACTAGTAACAATTACATTTTAGGACTCTTTGTAAATGTCGCTAAAACTTATAGCAACATTAAATATAATGACAATTAATTAATAGTGATAAAGGCTTTATCCTACAAATTGCATGTGTATGGCAGAAATATTGATTGATACTACTAACGATATAACCACGTGACTTGTGTCCATTGATCTTAGTACTTTAGGGTTTGAGCGAAAAATTTTAACCTATTAAAATTTCTCAAATATAGTCTATAAATAGCTTACTTCATCCATTCGTAAAGACACTCTACATTCAATGCAACACAACGACAATACACTCCATTGCTCAAGAATAAGTGAGTGTATTGCTCAAGCATATATGCATATAGAGTCAATAAATAAAGTAAGCAATGCACTTATTTTTTGGAAAACAACAAAAGGAAATGCTTGCTTGCTTTTAATCACAGATCAAACCTTTGAGATGCACTTTAGAAAAGTAATCCAAAAATATATATAATAAGAGATCTCATATAATAATATAAAAATGTATAAGATAATATATCGAGCCATCCATTATCATCTTCAGACACCTGGCATCATCTCAGACCCTTTAAGACAGACAGCTGAGCCAAGGTGGCAGCCTTAAACAGAGGAGATCAAAAATATTTATTTTAAAAGATTAAGATGTTTGACTAATCAATAAAACTCTTTTTGAATGGAAGAAAAAGTGATTTTTTTTGTTGTTGGAAAGAAATTAAAAATTTCTGCTTCTTAAAAAAAATAAAAGTAGAAAATTATTTATTTTAAAATCAAAATATATCTGTCATATATACATATTTACCAGTATATCTCTTATATTTATTTACTTTTGTGGTGAATTTTTCGTGATTTAATTTATGGGTTAAATTTATTTTGCTTGATATTTTTAATTATATTTAAATCATCATGTTAATATTATATCAATATTTAATATTTTTATTCATTTATATATAATATTGATTAAAATTTGAATATGTATATTTTAATTTAATAAAAATAAAAATTTAATTAAATTTTTTTAATAGATATTTAAAATAATTTATCTCTATAAAATAATCTTAATATTCAAAGTGCATTGATATAACTTATCATTTTTTATAATTTAACTCTCAAAAGTATTTTTTAGAAAAAAAATTAGTCAAACACAATTTATTTATTAAAAATCACTTTTCAAATGAATTAAGCAAATACTAATTGCTTGTTTTTCAAAAACGCTTTTCTGAAAAGTTATTTTAGGAATATACTTCAAAAAATAAGTAATTTATAGCAAAAATCAAACAGACTCTTAATTGAGAGAAGGGAAGCAACGGCATAATAGATCAAGTGTGAAACCAACAAAAATAGTGACGGAACGATAAGTACTCCTCTATCCTTAATTAGCGATCTCGAGTTCAAGTTTCCCTGAGAATTGAAACGCCTTTGTTAGGAAGCATTTTATCCTCAATATACTACTTTCCGTCAGCCTGGGTAGGCTATAGGTAGTAAATGTTGGCGTGATTAAAAGAAAATTGGACCCGTACCCGCCTCTGCCAGGGCCCCCGGTAGGAGGAGACAAAGAATTCAATAGGAGTGTTGGAAAAGATAAGCATTTAGAGCAAAGTTGAAATTATATTTGGATACACAAATTTATTGTATAATTTTTTTTATAAATATTAAAACTCATAATTTATGAAAATTATTCAAAAACTTTCACAACTCTTATAGTGTTTTTAATGTTTTATTTTTACTTGATTTTTATATCAAAAATAAATATTTCATTTTACTTGTCTATTTTAATAAATTAAGAGTGTTTTTTTCCTCATACTATCTTAATATTAAATAACGGCATAAAATAATAATAACTAAATTTAGATTTCAAATATTATTAATAATCTTAGTTTAGTAAAAAAAATTTAAAAATCTTAAGAGGTGTGTAGGTCAATAGAGGTCAAGTAATATGAAACAGAGGGAGTATAATCTTATCAAATAAGCAAATTATAGTTTATAAATTAGGTATCAAAATATTCTAACGTGCCGAATTAATAACTCACATATGTTCATGTTGCTTTTATGAATAAATATGTGTGATCACATGTTATAAAAACTTTCAAATACACATAATTTTACAAAGATCTACTGATTCAATAAATCAACAATAGTAATAACTAATTATTGTTTGATAAACTCCTCCAATGTGGTATGAACAATCTCTTCACGCCGAACATGAGTTTTTCTCACAAGATTTCAAATAATGAATAATTGTTTTTGTTAACTATGAATTTATGAGTCAAAATTTATATTTAAAATTATGATTTGAAGTTAAAATTAAAATTTGTACAGATTTCTCAAACACACATTAATTTAAAATTTAAATTTGAAATTCGACTCTCAAATTTTATGATCAAACACTGGCTTAATATGATGCTCTAGCTGCATTAATCGATGAGTAATACATTTGTTATCTCAATAATCGTGTGAGATGGTGAATTTGGTCAATCCCCTAGCAAGCGTAGGTCCTTTATATATATATATATATATAAAGCTTAATTATTTTGTATTTTCAGCATGTTTGACCTTTTGAAATATAAAGAAATAAATAAGTGAATTTATTATTACAAAATAATAAACAATGTCAATAACTGTAATAAATAAATTCATCAAATTAAGAAATCCGTTGAGAAATTTACCATTTAAATGGTTAAAGAGTATAAGATCAACCCTCTAATTTTGCCTCATTTCTCTTTAATACTCCTTTAATTCTCCCAACCTGTAAGTATAAATTTTGGTGAACTCTTTCTTTGCATTGAAGACCTTTCTTTTGGTTGCTTAAACCATTTATTTTCAATTTCACTTCTCCCCCTTTTCCCCCACATTGTAACTTCTCCTTTGTGAGTCGTTTGACGCAAGGTATAAAGTATAATAATTTCAGAATAAAATATAGAATTATTTTATTCCACATTTGATTGGAGGTAGTGATGGCAAATTGGCGGGTTGAGTTAAATTTGGACGGGTTGAAAATAGGTCAACATAAAATGGGTAATAATTCAACCCGCCCATTTTTTATATGGGTAAAAATGGATTGGGTAACAAATGAATTGGGTAAAATACTAGTTTACCCATATTTTCATGAGTACATAGTACTCTACTTTAGAAATCAACATGGAAAAAATATTTTAGTCTCTTTTTAGATGAAAAATGTTGAAAATACTTTATTTAGTTTTATTGTATCATAAAAGTAAAAAAAAAATCTATAACTTTTCAAGGGGAAAATATTTTAAATTTCAAAGTAAAGGAATATTTACATTTTAGGACTAAAGCATGCTTAATACACTTTAATCAATGTCAATACTAATACATGATTTGCTTATTTTACACTATTATTTGTTATCCAATATAAAATTAAACAAATAAAAAAACGGAAAAGGGTCAAATATACCCCTGTACTATTCGAAATAGTTTAAATATACCCTTCGTTATACTTTCGGTTCAAATATACCCCCCATTTATACTTTCGAGACAAATATACCCCTCTCATTATATTTTGGCTCAAATATACCCTTAATTTTAACCGATGGTTAAGTAAATCATATATAAAGATAAAAATTGTAAATTACAATTGTATAAGTATAATCAACATATAATATTATAGTCATGAAATTTAAGAAATCATGGAAGTAAGTGTTTATTAATAATAGTATAGTCATGAAATTTTAAAAATAACTTATAGTATTTTATTTTTTTTAAAACCAAATTCATCAATACCTAAGTGTTTACTAATCCATTTTCCTCGTATGAAATACTCTAATCCATATATCACAATCTAAAATTTTAACCCAGCAATATTTAAGTTAAACAACGAGAGAGACGACCACATATTGGAAATTGATACATAATAGATATCACTTTATATAGTTTAAAGTCAAGGAATAATTATGTCATGAAAGAGAAAACACAACATATTCAAAAGAATATAATGAAGAAAAGAGTCTATCATTTGATCAAGAGTTAAAATTAAGGGTAAATTTATACCAAAGTATAATAGGAGGGATATATTTGGACCAAAAGTATTACGAAGGGTATATTTAAACTATTTCTAATAGTAGAGGGGCATATTTGGCCCTTCGCCGTAAAAAATATATAATGATAATTAACAAAAGAAATGTACATTTATAATACATATTTTTTGGAGGGCCAAAGACTTCACCTTTTCAATTATAGAGAAGAATAATTAGTTTTATAGAAGAACATGAAAAGGAAGAGAAGTTACAATATTTTTAGTTATATCATGAATTTTGAGTGAATAAAAGTTGGAAGCTTAACCCATTTGGCCAATTCATATTTTACCCATAGTTTACCCATATTTGACCCATATTTTTATGGGTTAAATATGGGTATCAACCCATATTTTACCCATATAAAAAACGGCAAAGGGCCAAATATGCCCCTCTACAATTAGAAATAGTTTAAATATACCCTTCGTTATACTCTAGGTCCAAATATACCCCTTCTGTTATATTTTAGGGTCAAATATACCCCTCATATTATATTTTGGCATAAATTTACCCTTAATTTTAACTCTTGATCAAATGATAGGCTCTTTTCTTCATTCTTTTGAATATGTTATTTTTCCTCTTTAATGACATAGTTATTCCTTGATCTCGAACTATATAAGTGATATCTAATGTGCATCAATTTCCAATATGCGGTCGTCTCTCTCGTCGTTTAACTTAAATATTGCTGGGTTAAAATTATACGGTAAAACCTCACTAAATTAATATTCGATAAATTAATAATCTCTCTAAGATAATATTTTTCTCCTATCCCGACTTGGGCCAGTGGAAAAAATCATCCATTTCGATAAGATAATAAGATAATATATTTTAAGAAGACCCCTATATAAATATACGGTCCAATTAATATTATAAATTAATAATTCTTTAATAGTACAAATATATCTAAGACAATTCAGTGAAATAGGATTCTATTGTGTTTTGTTTTTTAGTTAAAATTTAAATCTAAGTTCATCTCGAACTTTTCTTATTGCATCCAAAAGTCCCGGTGTTGTCTTTTCGAACTGCGTCATAAAATTATGAAGAGTTCTACATGTGATAAGTGTTTCCTTATGTGTAACCGGTTCCAAAGGTATTGTATCATTTTCAACTTCATCATCAACATTGATGTATTCATTGTACTTTATGTATAATAAATTTATTTTTTATGTGAATTCAATAAATATGATACATAAATTAGTAAGATACAATAATTTTGATGTAATCAAAATTAACCTTCATTAAATCTCAAAACACTCTTTAAATTAATAAATATTAATTTATTGATTAAATAATACCTCTACAAAATAATAATATTTCATGATCTCACCTATAATAATTTAGTGAGATTTTATTGTAAATTGTGATATGTGGATTAGAGTATTTCATACGAGGAAAATAGATTAGTAAACACTTGTGTATTAATGAGCTTGGTTAAAAAAAACACTATAAGTTATTTTTTAAATTTCATGACTATAATACTATTATTAATAAACACTTACGTTCCATGATTTTTTAAATTTTATGACTATAATATTATATGTCGATTATATTTATACAATTGTAATCTATAATTTTTACCTTTATATATGCTTTTATTTAACCATCCGTTAAAATTAAGGATATATTTGAGCCAAAACATAATGAGAGGGGTATGTTTGAACCGAAAGTATAACGAAGGGTATATTTAAACTATTTCGAATAGTACAGGGGTATATTTGACCATTTTCTGTATAAAAAATTACTCACCCAACCCATTAAAATATGGGCGGGTTACCAAAATATGGGCTCATTTTGCCGGCACTAATTGGAGGTATTAGCTAGTCTTTGGATTATTTCTGCCACAATTTTTATCATAGTGATGGGATAATTTGTTCCATATTCATAATGAAATAACTTATCTCATAATTAATTATACTAACATAACTTATTCTCAATCAAATGATCTCTTTCATTCCCTACATGACAAGAAAAATGATTATTTTTCTTTCCAACTTTGTCTTTTACTCAAAGCAGACATAACATCACACACACAAAAAATAAAATAAAATTGCATGTTAACAAAATAAATCATGATTTTTTGAGTGAAAATTTTCAACTATAAAATGCTCAACGTATACTTTCACAAATATTTTTGGATTAAATCAGTAAGAAAGAAAAAATAGTAATGTTTTCATATGATAAAAATAGAAAGTCTTTCAATATTTTAATAAGAATCTGTTTCTCATCACATATTTTTCAACAAAAACAACTAAAAATATCCTTGGACTATCCGAAAAGGTTTAAATATACCCCTCATTCACCTATTAAATTAAAAATACCCCTCAATCCACCTTTTTGATCTATTTCTATCCTTAAAACTAACATTTTTTTTCTTTTTTAATTGTTATTATTATTTATTATATGGCTTCTTCCCATTGGATAAAATTAAAGGAAAAATTAGCTAACTAGTCAAAATCCCTAACATATTTATTAAAAATAACTACAATTTAAAATAATTATTAAAAATATCAATATGTTAATTAAATAGCAAAAAAAGTGTATCCTAATATAATTTACTTCCCTTCCTTTTATTTCTCAACCTGGGCCCACGTTTGGCTTAATTTGACTCCATTATTCACTTTTCTCTCTCTCACGTTTTTACCCACATTCTCTCTGTTCTCTCTCTCACGTTTTTATCCACATTCTCTCTTTTCTCTCTCTCACTTTTTTTACCCATATTCTCTCACATCAAACAACCTAAACATTTCCTTGTTTAACTAAACTCCATAGTATCTCTCTTCGAAATTCATCCTTTTTTAAAAAAAATTCTCAGAATTCATTCAAAAGATTTTCACCCATTGATACAGGTAAATACATTATCATCAAGTATCTTTTGAGATTTTTGGGATATAGGTTATTTATGATTTTTTACGATTTAACCATTTTGATATGATTTTTTTGTGATTTATTTTCTTTGTGCTCACTTTGTATGCCAACAAGTTTTGTATTTTTTTTAAATTTTGTATTCATTCTAAATGTATGCCAACAAGTTATATATTTTTTGTGCTCACTTTGTATTTCAATCTCACTTTGTATGCCAACAAGTTTTGTATTTCTTTTTTATTTTGTATTCATTCTAGATGTATGCCAACAAGTTTTGTATTTTTTGTGCTCACTTTTTTATTTCAATCTCACTTTGTATGCCAACAAGTTTTGTATTTCTTTTTTATTTTTGTATTCATTCTAAATATATGCCAACAAGTTTTGTATTTTTTGTGCTCAGCTTGTATTTCAATGTCACCTTATTTAAATCTCACTTTATTTATATTCTACACATCCTCAGCATGGGTGGACCCATATTGGTTCAAGTGGGTTCAATTGAAACCACTTCGTCGAAATTTTTTGCATTATACATATATAAATTATTTGTAAAGTTGTATATATAAATAAAATGAACCCACTTTACATACAATGGAAGGGCGTGGATCAGTGGCGTATGGGTTCAAATTCACCTTGTGGATCCGAGTTCAAACCTCATTCTAGGCTTAATTTTTTGTTTTTTTTGAGTTTTCAAGTCTCAAGTGGTGGGTCCAGGTACTTTTCCTTTTTAAAATTAACTAATAAATGTAGACTATTTGGTTCTAGACTTCTAGTTCATGTGAAATAACAATAGTAATATTCTAAATTTATTAGTTAAGTTCTCTTTTTATGTTTGTGTTTGAGAATTATTTAAATTTGTTTTAAATTGTCAATAATTTGGGCTATATGTTCATAGTTTTAAAATATTTTCTTCGACCCATATTATTTGATCATTTTCCCCTTTTACACGCATATTAAGAAACTATAAGAAGAAGATAATTTTAGTAATTCACTCTTTAAAAACTTCTTGCGAATTTTACAAACAAACATGAACACTTTCAAAAAGAATTAATTACAAGGGTAATATATGAAAATTTTGATTAATGCTTTCTTGATTTAGTAAGGTGGACAACTAATATGAGATAACTATTTTTAATAAGATGATCAACTAATATGAAACGGGAGAGTAGTACTTAGTTTAATTTTTTTGTAATATACAAAATTGCGTACTTGTTTTCCTTTTTACTTGATAAACACGAAAGTTAGGTTTATGCATTTTTATTTATTATTATTGGTTTATGCATTTTTATTTATTATTATTTTATTAATTTTTATTTATTTATTTATAGTTTTCAAAATTGCTATAGTTTTAGTGTTATATACAAGAGTGATAAGTAGCTTGTTAAATTGAAAATATGTGAAAAAATTTCTTGTAAGTAGATAAAATTTAATAGAGTATATTTTTTGTTAGAAATATCACCTCAAAATAACTTTTTAAAGATATAATGAAAAAAATGATAATTATTATTATTGACCGTCACCATGGTTATTTGTAACTTGAACCCACTTGAACAAAATCCTAGGTCTGCCACTGATCCTCAGGTCTATTCAATCCCTTTTGTTGTATTTATTTTTTAAATTAATATATGTGAGTCAACTGAGACTACAATTACATTAAAAATTAATGACATACAAATTATACAAAATAAGCAACAATCATAACTTTCATCTGAATACATTTTCTTCATTTCATCTACACACTCTTTCATCATAAAATGTCTCTATTGTGTAATCAATGTAGCAATTTTCTTCGTTCCATCTTTCAGAATGCATGATTAGTAAATGAGAAAATACATAATTACCCCATGGAACTTATACCCTTTTTGTAAGTAGACACCTTAAGTTTGCGGGGGTCCTATTACCCCACAAAACTATCCAAAAGCACAATAAATACACCTTTTTTTCACCATCCGTGTGCTCCATCTAAGCGCGTGTGTACCACCTCCAACCCATTTAACAAAGGTCGGGTTTTATTCTAACCCATTCAGGTTTTAACCCAAACCCAAATAATTTCACCTACCCTCGTCTCTCTCTCTCTTCGAGCGATCAAAACCCTAAGAAACTTAATGAGGCGAAACAAATTGGTAACATCGTGGGTTGAAATTTGTTGAATACTAGTGTTGGAACGAAGAAGTGAAGGCTCACAGGTTAGTGATTTGAAGAATCTTTGGAAAAAAAAGTTATTTTTACATAGTAGTGAATTTTGTAGTGATTAGTCATTAGATTCCTTTATTGGCTTATATTATTCATGCGTATTTTGTTTGTTGTCATGTTGTTGTTGTGTATATTACTCATTTGTATTATTGGGAAGTTGGTTTGTATCAGTTGATGTGTATTTTTTTTTTGGGTTGTTGCTGTTGCTGTGGAATATTGTTTGCAACTTTCTTTGATTCAGTGTTTCTGAAATCTTTTTGCTACGGTGTTATCAGGATTTTTTACAATGTCGTTTGTTCTTATAACTTTGAGATGGTATCATGGGGGCAAAATTGTGTTTGGTCCCCCATCTGATTATGTTGGTGGGTCTGTGACTGAATTCTTGGAGGTAGATACTGATAGAATGTCTTATTTTGAATTGAGAGGCTACATAAAGGACTTAGGATATACAACAGATTGTTCCTTTTATATTAGATCTCCAATTGATGGCTTTTTGGTTGAAGTTAAAAGTGATAAGGTTATTTGTGACATTTTCGCTATGTTTTAAAATGGGGATAGAATGGATGTTTATGTGTGTCATGAGGTCAATGAGGCAGAAGTTGCTCCATTAGCTTTAGATTATGTCCCCCATGTGATGGATAGTGATGTTGGTGGGGTAGGTGAGGAATCTTTTACATCTTTAATGAAGTTGAGTCTCCTAACCCTAGTTTTGAACCTTCAAATCCTTCTACTAAGTATAGTCTTCCTAATAAACCCTCTACTCCTTCTGAGCATTTCAACCCTTCATTTCAGCTTTCTAATCCTCTTGATGAACGTTCTAACACTTCATTTCAGTATTCTAATCCTCGAACTGAACCTTTCAACACTTCTTGTCAACCTTCTAATCCTGCTGTTAAACCTTTCAATCTTTATAGCCAGCCTTCAACTGTTGATGCTGAGCCACAAACAGATGATGATCTAAATGTAGAAAATTCAGATGATGAATTAGATGATAGTTCTGAAGTGGATAGAAGTGAAGAGAGTTTAGGTAGTGATATTTATGAAGAGTATAGGGATTTCAGGGCTTCAAGAAGACATTTCAACAGGTCAAACAGGAGAACTAGAGGCACAAATACTTAACAGATTCATACTGTTGAAAAAGGGCCAGATATAGGATATGATGAAACAAATGTTGGAAGTAAGGATAGCTTATTAGGTAAGTTATGGGGTGATGAACCTTACTATCCAAGTGATGAAGCTCCTAGCTTTGAATTAGAGGAAGAAATAGGTTGGGGAGATGGTGAGGAGGTTGATCAAGTTGTGAACAAATCTATTAGAAAGAAGAAAAAAAAACAGAGTTATTTTTTATCCAACTTCTGAGAAGATTGTTTGGGAAACAGGTTTGGTGTTTGCAAGTGTAAGAGAATTTAGGGAACCAGTAACCAAATATGTTGTTCAAGAAAAAATTCAAATTGAGAAATATGTGAATGAGCCTGGAAGAGTTAGAGTTAGATGCTGCAAAGAGGGTTGTCCTTGGTTATTGGTTGCAAGTTTGGATAGCCAAACTACAAATTTTGTGGTTAAAAATTACAACCCTATCCATATTTGTGTGTCTTCAACTTTTAACTATTTGTGCAATTCAAAGTTTCTGGCCAACAGATACAAGGATAGAATAACTGAGTAGCCAAACATCAGAATTGTCAAGTTGCAAGACCTTATTAGAAAAGAATTGGATATTCATGTTGGAAAGACAACAGTGAGAAGAGCTAGAACTAGAGTGTTACAAGTGATTATGAGTGATCATATTGTTGAGTATGGTAGGATTTTTTATTACAGAGATGAGATTCTAAGAACAAATCCAGGTAGGACTTGTATTGTTAAAGTTGGAGAAAATGTTGAAACTGGGCATAAAATCTTTGAAGGATTTTATTTGTGCTTTCACGCTTTAAAGAAAGTATTCTTTGGAGGTACTAGGAGGTGCATTGCCCTAGATGGGTGTTTTCTCAAAGGAGTGTGCAAAGGTCAGTTATTGGTGGCAGTTTGCAAAGATGGAAATAACCAGATGTTGCCCATTGCTTGGGCAGTACTTGAGGTTGAGAATAAATTTACTTGGAGATGGTTTTTGTCTCTAGTGAAGAATGATCTTGATCTTGGAGAAGGACATGAACTTACCCTGATTACTGATATGCAAATGGTATGTCCTTAATTATTGATTCACATTCATCTTCTCTATATTTATTGATTCACGTTAACTCTTTTATATGTTTATTTATCTATGTTTATTTTCTTTCTTTAATAGGGATTGGAAATTGCAGTGTCAGATTTATTACCACTTGCTGAACACTGAATGTGTGCCAGACATGTCCTTGCAAATTGGTGCAAAACTTAGAAGGGAATTGAGAGAAGAAATCTTTTCTGGAAGATTGCAAAATCTACATTTGAAGCTGAATTGAGGGACTACATAAAGGCTATGAAGAAATTGGGAAAGGGGTGCTTGGATGGTCTTTTGTACTATAATATAGAAAGATGGTGCAAAAAGTACTTTAAAGAACACAGCAAATGTGATTCTGTTGATAACAATATGTCAGAGAGCTTTAATGCATGGATACTGTCTGCAAGATACAAGACAATCATTACAATGCTGAAAGAGATAAGGATAAAAATGATGAAAAGAATTGGTCAATTAAGAGAGTTCTCAAAAACATGGGTCACTGATATTTCTCCCATGGCTTTGAAGATTTTACAACAAAACATTAATAAGTCTATGCAGTGTAACTTATCATGGAATGGAGAAAGGGGTTTTGAAGTTGTAGACAAGGGGTTTACACACTGTGTAGACATTGTTAGGCTCACTTATAGTTGCAGAGCTTGGCAGCTTAAGGGCATACCTTGTCCTCATAGTGTTGCTGCCCTACATTACAAGCAATATGAACCAATTCATTATGTGGACAACTGCTATAACAAGGAAACATACCTGAGGACATATGAATATTTTATTCAGCCAATGAACAATATGAATATGTGGCCAGCATTTGGTAATCCAACAGTTCAACCACCAGCAATTAAACAATTGTCTGGAAGGCCAAGTAAAGCTAGAAGGAAAGAGGCAAATTAAAACAAAGAAAACTGGAAAGCTTAGCAAATGTGGAGCTGTTATGACCTATAGCAATTGTCATACAAGGGGCCATAATAAAATAAGATGTCCTACTTCTCTAACTGTACCAAGTCAAACTGCAACAACTTCTACTCACTCACTGGTAAATATAGCAATTTTCATTAATATTTAGTTGAATATATGTTAATATGTTGAATTATAATAATCAGGCCAGAACAAATAATGAAAATGATAGAGGAAGAGGTAGAGGAAGGGCCCAAGGAAGGGGGATTCCTCTAGAAAGCCAGGAGAATGAAAACACTGGCAATGGAAGAGAGATACCTCAACAAAACCAAGTGAATGAAGGCCTGAATAGAGGAAGAGGCAGAGGAAGGGGGATGCCTCAAAGAAGACAAGAAAATGAAAACACAAGCAATGGAAGAGATATGACTCAACAAAACCAAGTGAATGAAGGCACGAATAGAGGAATAGGTATGCCTCAAGAAAATCATGAGAATGAAGGCACTAGTGGTGGACAGGCTTCAAGACCTTTTAAAAGGCCAAGGATGGTAGGATTTGGAATATTGGTTGGTGATGATGGTTTTACAACTCTTAATGTAAGTACAACCTCAAATTATTGATTAGATTGGAGATTTTTAATTTTCATATACTTTTACTAACCTTTGTGGTTTATTTGTACAGCCTGGAATGCCAAGTAGAATGGTTGTTGACATTGGTACAAGAGTTCCAAGGAGGTCTGATGAAGTAACTGGAGATATTGGCTATCAACCACGTTTTGGAGTGAAATGGAAGGGAAAATCAGCCATTACCAGTAATAAACTTCAACAAATGAGGAGTGAAAAAAGAATTCAAACAAGGTCTGCAGCTATTGCTATTAATCAAAGCAAAAGCAATTCAACTACAAAGAAGACCAATGCTCCATGGAAATAGTTGACTTTGATGTTGTTTTTTGGTGTTGTTATTGTTGTGTTATTTACACTTTTCTTGATACCAAACTATATTTTGGTGCATTATTGGGTATCAATTTTATGTTGCCAAGTTTGTTTATGCAACAACTCTCTTCTTTGTGACATTTAATCAAGTTGTATCTACTTCAAACTTTCAGTAAGCATGAAATGAAGTTCTCATTTTGCTAAAGTAATTGTCATTCTGATTAGTCTCTTCTGATTAAGTATGAAAGGAAGTTGGCAAAAGAGATTACATGTTCTAAATGTTGCTAAATGGTCACAGATATCACACAAAATAGATATGTCATTGACATACTTCAAAGAGCAACCAAACATCAATGGCATGCAACTACATTTTCCATCATTCACAACTACATTTTCCAAAAACAGCAACTATGGCAATTCCAATGGCATACAACTACATTTTCCATCGTTCACATTCTTGTTAATGCCTAAAACCAGAAAAAAACATCATGACAAACATTAAGCTTCCAATTCAAGATGCTACATTTTATCTTCTTCTTCTTCTCCTTGATTAGCTTATCCACCAATTTCATCTTCTTCTCCTTAATTTCATAGAATTGTAATGCTTCTTCCAATTCCTTAATTCTATTCGCCAATCTTGGAATAACAGACTTGGATCGCATATCAATCTCTTCAAGATCCCTCCATCTAAAGAACTTGCATGAATTTTCCTAAAATAGGCCATAACCCAGTGAATTTAATGAAACATGATTTGAAAAAAAGAGTAAAGAAATATGTATCGAACATACACGAAAGCGTGTACAGGACCAAAATCTTCTAGCTGGTTTGTCCTCTAACCACGAAGTCTGCATTTGCATCAAGTCTCCATGTTTGCATCGCATTGTTACACGCAACATTGGACCGTTCTCGTCATTACAAATGCAATTCAAGCTTGCATTTGACATTGTGAGAATAGTCTCCCTCCAAACCTAGTCACAAGAGATCAATTGATTTCGAAAAAAATAAAAATTGCCAATCTCTAACGGCTAACAATGGAGAATTTAGGGAAGGTGGGAGGAGGTCTATTTAATGAAGAAGCTGATTGAAATTGGGAGTGCCACGTGGCGTTTTAACATTGGTTGAATGTTGTTTTCTGATTCCTTGACGCGCCCATCTTGCGTGAGAACACGGATGGTATGGAAACGGGTCAAAAGGATGTATTTATTGTGCTTTTGGATAGTTTTGTGGGGTAATAGAACTCCCGCAAACTTAAGGTGTCTACTTACAAAAAGGGTATAAGTTCCATGGGGTAATTATGTATTTTCTCTTAGAAAATTAATGCTCCTCATAACTGTTTTTTAACTTGGTTCCGAAATAACCATTTAATGGATTTTAAGTTGTTCCAGGCAGCCATTTGATTTTTTAACAATCATTGAATTTACATGACACTCTCTTCTCAGTCTTTCAGCAGATCAGACAAGTTCTTCTTTGTATGGATGTGGGTCATGCAATGTATTGATGGAGGGTCTTAGTGCCAACATGAGTGTTTTTTTTCCCAGTAACATGAGTGTTTGTTAGAGAAAACAGATAACGAATCCCCCATCTCCTACACGTCGGCATCCTCACGCGCAGTCCTCTACTATTGACCTTTGTGTGCCTGTCTTTGTTAGAGGAAACAGATAACGAATGCTGCTTCTTCGGAACTACTGCCATGACAGTATTGTCATTTGCTTCTAAGTTAATGCTACCGTATCCGGCGCTGATAATAGTATAAAAAACAATCATTTCTAAACTCATTTTAAAGGAAGGGTCTCCTAATTGGGTTTGGGTCATAAATCTAATGTGTTGAAATTTAATTTTATCCAAGAAGCTACATAATAAATAATAATAATAATAACAATTAAAAAAAAGAAAAGATTGTTAGTTTTAAGGGTTAAAGTAGACCAAAAAAGTGGATTAAAGAGTATTTTTAGTTCAATAGGTGAATGAAGGGTATATTTAAAACCTTTTCGGATAGTTTAAGGATATTTTTGGCCCTTTTCTATTTTTTCAATGAACTAGTTTGATGAAAAATAAGTGAAAAATCATGTATAACATAAACTTTTTAGTTATCTGCGATGAAAAAATCATTTTATTTCAATATATGACAAGATTACCTATCTCCAAGCCAACCTGAATTTAAATAAACTTGCATGGTTTTTTCATATTTCATATACATATATTATACAACTTAAATATACTTTTAAGTAACCCCTTCAGAAATTAACTTCAGTCTGGCCCCTGATGGACCTTTTTGTTTTCCCAGTATCCTACAAATATGTTAATGTTGGTTGGACATAGGACAACTTTTTTGTTGTATTCTTTACTATCAAGTTATATATTTTCAGCATGGTTGTTTGATTTGAAGATAAGTTGGAGTGTGATTGGTTAGGTTGTGATTAGATATTTTGATACATTTTTAACAAATATTTAGTTTATTATATTAAAAATAATAGGTATTGTATAATTTTTTAAAATAAGTTGTTTGTTTATAAAAATATTCTTCATAAGTGTGAAAAGTAATGTATATAAATAGTTTGAGGAGCTATTTTTGTCATTTTAATTATTTTATCTCGAAATAAGTTATTACAAGACTATTATTTTATCCAGAGGCGAAATAATTTATCCTAATACTAATTACTAAACATGAAATAACTTATCTCTTATTTTATAGCCAAACAAAAATTAAAGGGTACTAAAATTTTTTCTAAAATTATCTCCCTTTATCAATCACATCAAATGTGTCCTCCGATCTCTGGTAGCAACAAGACTTTTTCAATAATTTAATAATCTTTATTGTAATTTATAAGGAGGAAACTTGTAGCATTAAAATGCAATAAAGTACTTTTTCTATCCTAATTTATGTGGTACTTTTCATTTATTTTTAGTCAAACAGTTTAAGAGCATGGTTGGTATTGCTGTTGGATACCAGAAACACTTATTTTGAGAAAAAAAATGTACTTTTGTTGAAAAATTAAGTTTTTGGCAAATCAGTAAAAGTGCTTTTAAAGGGAAGCAGAAGCAATTTTTCTGCTGTTAGGAAGAAACTAAAATTTTCTGCTTCTTAAAAAAAACAGAAGCAGAAACAAAAACTTATTTTTCTCAAGATTAAAATATCCTTTTCATAAATACATATTTACCAATATATCTCTTATTAATTAATTAGCATATTTCATAAGTTTGGTTAAATTTCATTTAAGAATTTTATTTTTTATTTTTATATAGTAAATTTTATAATTTATTTTACGTTTATATATTATTATTTTATATATTATATATTATTTTACAAAATTAGAAAAAAAGTAACAACAATATTTTTGCAAGATTAGAAAATGGAAAAAAAATAACAATTAAAGATTTCAGTATCCCAAAAAAGGTATAATATTGATTGAAAATTTAAATATGTACATTATAATTTAATAAAATAAAAATTCAATTAATTTTTTTGTAATATATATTTAAAATAGTTTCTCTCTATAAAATAATCTTAATATTAAAAGTACATTAATAGTTGTCCTTTTTTTTGTAATTTGACTCTCAAAAGCATTTTTTTAAAAAGATTAGTCAAACGCAATTTGCTTATGAAAAGTAATTTTGAAATGAATTAGACAAACACAAATTGTTTTTTTTCAAAAGCATTTTTCTGAAAAGTCATCTTTAAAAAGTGCATCTAAAAATAAGTTATTTTTAGCAGTAATGTCAAACAGACTCTAAGTTTGATCGAGAATTTGTGCATTGCATTATCAAAATTTTTGAAATATAAAATTTATATATTTATAAACTACCTAAAAGATACTATAAATCACAATATTTATAATTTAAAATATTTAAAAAATACACAAAAACTTTATGATAAAAAATAGACTTATTTAAATCTGGCGAAATGGTCTGGTTGACCCATTGTACTTGTATCGGTTTGTATTGTAAACCCTTCTACTTACCCCTTTGTCATTTGGACCCCTGAACCATCCAAACACAACATTTTAAACACACTTTTTGACTTGGCATCCTATGTGGCTGCTAACATCAAAGAGCGTGTGATACACAACTATTAGGAGCGTGAAACCCTTGGAAAAGGGTCTAAAAGTCACATTAGGGCTTTATAAAGCCATCATCTTCTCATTTGCATCTAACACCATTGTTGGACAAAATTTGAGGTTTTTCTAGCTTCTTTTTCGATCTTCTTCCCTCAAATTTCTTCTCTATTTTTTCTTGTCATTATAATGCTCTCTTTATCATGCTTTTTCAATTACATTTTTCTTCAATATTGGTTGAAGAAAACAAAGCAAAATTTTGAAAAATTTTCAACAAAATCAATTTAATAGACTAAAACCCCAAAATTAACCAAAGACACAAATAGAAGATGAAATCTAGAGTAAACAGATAAATTGAAAAACCTACATAGGTAAGTTGAAAATCGAACAAAAACAACAAAAAAACTCAAATAGTTTCTGGCTTTAATCCCCTGTTTCAGTATCCACCACCCAAATGACCCCTGTTTCAGTCCTAAGCCAAACCCAACCTCACTGCCTTCTCCTCCTCCTCCACATCTCCTCCAATCAAACCGTCTTCATTCTCACCATCTCCAACAAGTTTCAACCAGCAACTATAAGCGAGAGCCAACAACAACAATAAAAACCCCAAAGCAACTCCACCAATAAACCTCGATTTTCACAGGGCCGCTAGCCCCAAACTCTGGCGAGATTGTGAACAACCAAACCACCCAACATATCCCCACTCTTCCTCAACGCCACCAGTCACCACCAAAATCCCAACCCAACAGAGCCCAAAATCAACTCCGAGTTATGGGGAGATTGTGAACAACGAGAAATCAATTCAACATTTTTTCTTCAATGGAAATAGTAGAAGAGGTTGGGAAAGGAAAAGTGTAAGGAAGATGAGAGAGAGAAATGAAATGAAATTGTGGGAATGGGGATAGCTATGGCAGAGGTAAATAAAAATTGGAAAAAGAAGTACAGATACACTAATCAAATATAATAAAAGGAAAGGATGACATGGAGTGGCTATATATATATATATTTGTCATCTTATAATCATACGTGTCATTTTATAATTATTTTTAAAATTATGTGTCAAGCGTTTGTAATACACACACAGTTGAGTAGGAAAAAACGTGTTCAAAATGTTGTGTTTGGATGGGTTCAGGGGTCCAGATGACAAAGTGATAAGTAGAAAGGTTCACAATACAAACTGACACAAATACAAGGGTCCATCAGACCATTTCGCCTTTAAATCTTGAAATTTTAAAAAGATCACATAAATGGAACGTACTCCCTTTGTCCCTAATTACTTGTCCATTTTTGAATTGACACACTTATTAAGAAAACAATTATTGATATAGTGAGTTTACCGTTTTACTCCTATTAATTATGAAGTGGATGAATTAAAAACTTAAAATTTTCAAGAAGTTCTACCTTTTTCAAAATAATTAATTGAGAGTATAATAGGTAAAAAAAAGAAGGGAAAAGGGCCTGATATACCCCTCAACTTTGCCATTTAGAGCTGATATACCCCTCGTTATGAAAATGACTCATATATACCCCTACTGTTATACAAATAGCTCACATGTATCCTTTTCCTCTAACGAAAGTGAACAAATATTTTTTAAACTAATTTTTTAACTTTTTTAAATTTTTTTAAAAAGCGAATACATGCGGGGGTATATTTGATCCTTCTCACACGTTTATTTCTTTTGACTATTTTTATTCATCGACTAATTTAAATTTATTACCTTTTTATGGTCATTTTTATTTTTTCACTTATTCTTTTGTAAAATTTATTATAGATGTCCCAAATATTTTTTTTTACGGATGTAAAAACTAAATTACAATATAGCCGTAAAAATTAAAATTCACTCACACTTCTTTCTTTTTATTTCTCTTATTTTTATACGAAAGAATGGAAAAAAATAAAAATAAAATAAAAACTCAAATAAAAATAATCAAAGAAGTCAAAAAATAATTTGTGTGAAAAAGATTAAATACATGATTTTTTTAAAAAAAATTAAAATTATTATTTTTTACTTTTGTAACGATAGGGGTATATGTGAGCCACTTTTGTAACTGTAGCGGTATATATGAGCTATTTTGTAATGGTAGGGGTATATGTGTGCCACTTTTGTAACGAAAGGTATATTAGCTCTAAATGACAAAGTTAATGGGTATATCAGACCCTTTTCCCTAAAACAAAGGGGTAACTAAGTAAATAGCCCTTAGAAGAAAAATAATTACAAGCTTATACCCCATTACTTTCATACCCCCAAAAATAATTACATTCTATACCCCTCCCCTAAACAATGCGCATAATTGATTTAAAAAATCCCTAAGGATCAACTTCAACAACTGCATCAATTTCCCTCACTTCAACAACTGCAGCAATTTCCCTCGATATCTCTCTCTGTAGGCTTCACCTACAACTTTGGAGCTCATCCCTAAAGTTTAACCTCATGTTAAGTTTGGTCAGATGCCTCAATTACTGTTAATTCGGGTGATAGGTGTTGGACTTTTGCCATTTGTTGTGCTTAACTGCAGACAAAAAGATTATACCCAGAATTTTCATGAATGTTTATTAAGAGAGAGTTTTTTCCACGCAATAGAAAGGGCAGGACACCTTTAGAATTTCAAATCATCTAAAAATTGATACTTCTGGAACTATCGACATGAGCTATTCAATTGCGCAAGCATTTCATAATTAACTTAGTAAGGTGATACTAAAAACGTATATATCTATTATATTGGTATCATTAAGGTTTTTTGTAATTAACTTACTAAGTGATACTAAAAGAATATATTGCTACTATTTTGGTATCATTTAGGTTTTCTTGTTCATAATTAAATCATTAAGTGATACTAAAAGAGTATATAGCTACTATATTGGTATAATTAAGTTTCGTTGTTCATAACTAACTTACTAAGTGATACTAAAAGAGTATATATCTACTATTTTGATATCATTGAGGTTATTTGTTCATAACTAACTTACTAAGTGATACAAAAAAGATATATACCTATTGTTTTGGTATCATTAAGTTTTTTTGTTTCATAATTAACTTAGTAAAGTGATACTAAAAGGGTATATATATATATACTATATTGGTATCATTAATGTTTTCTGTTTCATAATTAACTTAGTTAAGTGATACTAAAAGAGTATATAGCTACTATTTTGGTATCATTCAGGTTTTCTTGTTTTCATAATTAACTTTCTAATTAAGTGATACTAAAAACGTATATATCTACTATATTGGTATCACTAAGGTTTTCTATTTCATAATTAACTTAGTTAAGTGATACTAAAAGAGTATATATCTACTATTTTGGTATCATTCAGGTTTTCTTGTTTTCATAATTAACTCACTAATTAAGTGATACTAAAAGCGTATATATCTACTATTTTGGTATCATTCAGGTTCTTTTTTTATAATTAACTTACTAAGTGATACTAAAAGAGTATATAACTACTATTTTTGTATCATTCAGGTTTTGTTGTTCATAATTAACTTACTAAGTGATTCTAAAGAGTATATAACTACTATATTGGTATCATTAAGTTTTGTTGTTCATAACTAACTTACTAAGTGATACTAAAAGAGTATATATCTACTATTTTGGTATTATTCAGGTTCTTTGTTTTATAATTAACTTATTAAGTGTTACTAAAAGAGTATATATCTACTATTTTGGTATCATTGATGTTCTTTGTTTCATAATGACTCAGAATGATCAAAACTGCTACCAAAATTTTGTTTTTTGTTTTGTTGAGTTGTTCATCACAACCCATCGGTGCCTTCCCTTTCCTCTTCAGATCAGCCATATACAAAGCAAAACAGAGAGAATATCATCTAGGATGTGGAAGAGGAGAATTTGTATGCTATTAATACATTTTAACGTACAGGAAAAATCAACTGAAGAGATGAACAGTAAGATAATTTAATGTGTGATATACAACTGCCTCGTCTACTTTCAATGTACCAAATGGCAAACTAATTCACTTAGAATGGAACACTTCTAAGGGTTCTAATTTTGGGTATAGATATAGTCAAGGTGAGCAACCAAATTCCTTCTTTCTAAACATTCCTCATCCTGGCCTCCGTTGTAGCTCTGTTCTTTATCAACTTGTGTTGATTCCACAACATGATCCTGAAACGTAATAGTAACAAAATTTTAAATCATCGTCTAATGTTTAATCATAAAAAATTATTGAAAAGAAATCTTTAAATCGGCAAAAATTTCATGACAGCTTGATAACTTTGGTTACTTGGTGTTGATCAATGTTGTTGAGGTTGAGGGTGGCCTCGTGAAAAGCTGGGCCAGGGCGAGAAGCATAGGACACGGCGAAATAGAGGAGAAGGGTAATGAAGAAAAAATGGCAGTAGAAAAGATGAGCTTCAATAAGAAATGCCTAAAATGAAGGGGAGGGAGTATGAACTGTAAATATTTATGGGAGAATGGGTATATCAAGAATTAATTTAGATTTGGATATGGACTTGTAAACATTTTAGGTTTGATGGCCCTTTTATGTAGATCTATCTAAATAAAAATTATTCTTTCTTGATTTGTCTGAACAAATAATTAGAGACAATTGAAAAAAGAAAAAATGGACAAATAATTATGAACCGGAAGTATGAAAGAACAAATATTGTCATTGAGTACTAAAGTCAATAGCATTAATTATGTATCTTTTTCTGCAACTCCATTGGAGAGGAGATTTATCTATTATTTTTAGGTTACTGACAGATCTGACAACAACTGAGTTTACCAATATAATTCAATTAATAACAAATTAACGATATTCTACTGTTTAGTTATGGTTTTGGAAACTTATTCACACATTATCATTGTTTCAGGGACTATTTCATGATTTTATTTCATAAACAATGACAATATCCATGATATCACACACCATCCTTAGTGCACCATTAATCATTCATGGTAAGAACAATTAGGTATCGTTTGAAAAAAGCGTATTTAGAAGAAATAATGTATAAATTAATTTTGTGTACTGATAATTATTTAGTTGGTACATTTTTTCAGCTATTTATTGTGTATTAAGATGTGTACAAATGAAAATCCATGTTATTACAGTAATGCAAGAGAGCTTAATATATGTATTAGCATGGTCAAAAATTCAATTACTCCACAAAACTTTTTCTATATATTTTCCATCATATTTGTGGATTATATCTTTGTAAATTAATATTGGCTTTAAAAAAATTATACAATACATGTTAATTTTTAATACATCAAATCAAATAATGCATAGAATTAATTTCTGCATAATTAATGTAAATATAACCAACACAAACATTACTAAATTCTTTGTTTAACACTATTCTTATCAAACGACTCTTTAATACCTTGAAAGATGCTGTTCTAAACGTCTCAAAGCCTAAAGTTTACCTCCACCATTCTAACAAGGCGAACTAGTTAGAGATACCTTTGTACTTAATTTGATTTGTCATCTCGATCTGCATACTCATCACAGTTTTAAGTGAATACTTGAATTTATTAAAATACGATATTTTAAATACCTCTTGACGTGTGTGATACTCACTTACTTAACGTGGATGACTAATCAATATTCATGATAGCGATAAGCTTATGACTCGATCTGTGAATCTTAAAAGCAATTAGAATATTGATTAAATTTCAGGCTTAAATCACATATAGACATATAATTTGATTTTCTATCATGGGATTATAACAGCAAATACAAAAGGGAAGAGAACAAGTAGGTCGATAAATTCAAAATAGTCGAACTTCAATTGAGATGTCAAATATTGACTTGAAAAGCGAAGCAGTAAACGGCGGTGATGCGACGTTTACTTTTAGTAGTCACTACTCACTCTGTAAATAAAAAGTGCTGGCAGCGGCCGTATCTCCACAAAATGCTTATAATTCTGACAGTTATCTTTTCTCCACATTCTCCACGCTCTTTAAACGCGCGTAGTATCAACTCGCGTCTCTACATCACGCGCGTGGGTGTTGCGAGTGAGGAAGGAATTTGAAGCTTATAAACAGGAGGAACAGAATACTGATTGGTTTGGGAAAGGGGGAGTAAAGTTTAGATAAAAGTATAATTTCCCAAAAAAGTTTGGGTTATTTTGGAATAAAATAAAGAGATTGAATATATGTAACAAAATAGATATTATCTGCAAGAAAGAGCATCACATTTTGTTTTTCAGATGGAAATGGAAAATTTTTAACGTTATTTTCATTGTTCCAGTTTGACTGCCTGAATTTTCACTTTTATTGCCCTGTTTTGTTTTGCCTCCAAAATTGAAAAGAATCAAAAGATAGATACGCATATTGAGCAGTGGGCAGTGGGATTTTGGATTCAAATGAATCCTTTTTAGGGGAAAACCGTAATGTGCAAATAAAGTAAGAAATGTCCTTGTAAAGTATTCATTTGATTTGAAATTATGATCCCAAACCGTATTACAAATGCTACTTATAGGATTTGAGAGTCTGATTTCAAATTAAGAGTATTTGTTTATGATGAAATCCTGACAAAATTTCAACTTAAATCATGATTTTAAATTTCAAATTTTTCAAAAAGTAGGATTTGAACTTTGAAATCATGATTTCAAGATTTTTAATAATTATAAAATTTAATCCATAAGTTTATATTTTACAATAAAAAGAAAAGAAAGGGAAGAACCAAAATTAAAATTTTAGTAAAGAAGACTAATGTTTGATGTGAAAAGATTGTCGGTGCCATGTGAAATGATTTTAAAAATAAATAGTTACTACTATTATTGTTAATTTATTCAATCAATGATTTTTTGTAAAATTATGTATATTTAAAAATTTATATTGATATTAATCGCAGAAGTTTAATATGGCTCATTAAAAAGTGTAATTGGCTCTTCGAACCAACCATGTAGTCATGATATGTAATATTGATCTTCGTTTCAATTTATTTAACTTATTTTAATTTGATATAAATTAAGAAAGTAATAAATCTTTTGAATCTTATGATATTAAATTAAAAATATATCAAATTCACTAAAATATTTTTTAATTGAATGATTTTTAAATATATCATGTGAAAAGTTAAAAATAAAGTTAGTTAAAAAGAGAATGAGATATTTATACACATTATAGGTCCTTGGATCTTTCTATAAATTTCAAAAAGTAATTAGTGATTTATTTTCATTGAAAATGAATACTCTCTCCGTTTAAAAAAAAATGACCTCCTTTCCTTTTTAGTCTGTTTAAAAAAGAATGACCTCTTTCCCTATTTGGTAACATTTTAATTTCAACTTTCCACGTGGCATGTTTAAGACCACAAGATTAAAGGATAATTTTATACATTTGACATAAATTTAATTTAGGATAACAAGATTCAAAAGTTTATTTATTTTCTTAAACTCTGTGTCAAGTCAAAGTATACCACTCTTTTTGAAACGGAGGGAGTACTATAGTCTATAGCTATTTCTCTCTAAACTTTACAGTAACATTTTTATTGGTGGTAGAAGAAAAAAGAACCAACATGCCTACAACTTAAGGGTAGTAACCTTTAACAGTCAACAAGGAAGGGACCTAATTGTAGGCCGGTTAGATGTATAGACCGGGACCTAAAGATTTAAGGCTCAACAACAAAGAATTTAGAGGTCGTTTAATTGGAAACAAGTTATTTCAAAATTAATTATCTCGAGATAAATTATTTCATTATATATATGAAGATATTTATCTCATTATTAAAATATAAATGATTGGATAAATAATCTAAAGATTTAAGGCTCAACAACAAATAATTTAATGTTATAGTAATCTTAATCTATTGGATATGAAATTTTAAAAAATAAATAAATTTATGATTAATAATAAATATTATTGATATTTGTGTGTCAATAGTTTAAGGATATAATATGAAGTTATAATTACAAAGAGCATGCAATTTTGTGACATTTTTGATTGGCTATCTTGTATTTCTAATATATTGTTTAATAGTTGGCAATGTTGAATATATATATATATATATATAATTGAATCTTTGTCAATATTTCTTTCAGTAAATACTAGATATCCATATGTATTATACAATTTATATTTGAAATGTGCATTCTATTCCCATATTGCACACTGGTTCTTGCAATTACTTAAACTACCATATTCTAATAATTATGGCCTACTTTTGTAATTTTGTTTCTTTTTATACTCAATTCCCTAATTGTGTTTGTCAAAATTTTACTTAAAAATGACTTTTTGAAAATATTTTGTTAACTATGACGAAACGCTAGCTTGAAAATATTTTGTTAAAGTCCTTGTCTAATCAAACTTAAATTTAAAAAAATTGAGGGATTCAATAAAATTGAATAGTACCCATCATAGGACTTGTGAAGGCTATGAGAGCTATGTAATGTTCACTTTTTGATAAAATTGACTGAAGGATCAGAGAATAGCTAAACAAGGCTGACAAAACCTAGTCTGAACAAAAGTGTATATCACTTCTCAATGGATCCTCACATTCACTTTTGTGTTTAGCACAACACTTCAATTGCACATCTATCAACTACTATAAAGTCATGATTGTATGTTTGGTTATAGTTATGCTTAAAATAACAATATATGAAATTACATGTGTTTTAATTTGTTTATATATATTTTTAAAAAAATAATATTTATTTGGTTAAAAACAAATATATTACTATTTATTTGGTTATATTTATGATATTTTTAAATTTTAATTTTACATATGACATATTTAAAATCATAAAATTAAATAATATTTTGGTATATTCTTAGTTTAAGATAACAAAATTTAAAAGTCTTTTTGATTTTCTTAAACTTTACTCAAGTCAAAATCAGATTAGCAAATTGAAATCGAAGGAATATTATACTTTATTCATTCTAATTTATGTGGCATCTTTCAAATTTCGAAATTCAAACAAGTTTTTCTTTAAGTGTAATTTTATTTTATATCTTTAAATATCTTGATTTATTAATTATTGTGTCTTATAATACTTTTTATATAATTTTCAAATATTAAAAAAAAATTAAAAATTATCCGAATTAAATATTTAACTCTTTAAAATCTAAATCGTGCCACATAAACATAAACTAGTACAAACAAATAATACTTACTTCATTAGTTATTACTGAAATAAAGCATTTGTATCCATCAATAACACTTTGGTTGTCACTTACTTAACAAGGGAGTTAAAAGATGTGGGAAGGAGAGAGATTTAATTCATCGTGTATTTTTGCCTCGTATTAATTGAGTCTTATTCTTCGAAGCATATTTAGATTGATTTATTTAAAATATTTTAAAATTAATTAACAATTTTAAGTATTTTTATATTATTTGAATAAAATAAAAAAACATTTTTAAATATTTATTTTTAACCAAAAATTATAAGCACGTCCAAACAAGCCTTTAATGGTATTGTGAATTTAACCACTTCCAAGATGGTCCTTATATTTTGTACTAGATTAAATGAACCAATAGTCTTTCATAGCTTATGAATCATAAGCAGGATGGATATAACATTCTATTAACGAATTCATCTGAATGCAGTACAGTACGTGACATAACATAAATTTATTAGGATATACAAATTCAATAATTCAGAGATAAGAGAAAAGTGAACCTTGCTTTATTAGGCATTGATGTTATAAAAGTACTTAGTTGGCAATAGAAGAAACTTGTAGTAGTGGCTAAATTTAAATGCATAGCAAATAATCATGATGTTATAATAGTACCTATTTGGCAATAGAAGAAACATGTAGTAGTGGCTAAATTTTAAATGCATTGATGCTATAATAGTACTTATTTGACAACAGAAGAAACACGTAGCAGTGGCTAAATTTTAAATTCATAGCAAGTAATCAGGATGTTATAATAGTACTTATTGGCCAATAGAAGAAACATGTACTGGTGGCTAAATTTTAAATCCATAGTAAACAGTTATTATGTTTTAAACCAGAACACTAAAAGTGGCTATCTGGTAACATTTTCATAACAAACTATGAAATTTAATTTAATTAAACTAAAAATTTGGCAGTTACATTAGCAAGAAAATTGAAACTTACCATTGATGTTAATTGCAGGCAGATTGTGACAATCTAAACGAGTATTATACTCGTCGTCCCGAGTTATTTGTTACATTTCACTTTACTGTTGAACTTTGATCAATATTTTAAGATATATTACTTTACTATATTGATATGAGAAAAAGTGCTAACTTGTAATATTTTTCGTTTAATTTAAATTTAAATATTAAATTAAATCTAATCTAATTTAAATTCAAAGAATAATCAAATTGACTCTCGAGAAGCTAAATATGACCATTATTTTGAGATGAAGGGAGTGTGATCGACTACAAGGCAAAAATAGTTGTGGTAACAAATGAGTCATACGTAACACTAATGAATCAGCAAAAGTAGAAAATGATACATAATTATAAAATCATACCTGTGAATAAAGAGCTTGATTCTGGCGATTAGGGCTTGTTATTTTTAAAGAGAAATGGGAGCCTAAGAATTTGTGAGCCAATGTATCTTCGTTTTTTAAAAAAAGTCATAAATTGAACTTCATTTTTCGTTTTTATCTTTTAGTTATTTTGAAATTATTTTTGAAAATAGAAATAATTCAAAGTAAAATTATAAGTATGAGCAATAACTTTCTTGAACTTATTACCTAGAAAATATAAATAAATGACAAAAATAGGAGAAATTTTCAATAACTCTTTTGAACATTGAACAATTAACTTATTTTAAACATTGAAAAAAGACTCAAAAAATCAATTATTATGAACTAGAAGGAATACTATTTTTTATATATATAATAAAACATGTTATTAGCAACACAAAATTATCAATACATGAATGAACATAATTGAAGATAAGAATTTTCCTTGAAGTCTCTCAAAGTATACAAAACTAAAGAATGTGGAGAGCATTCAGTAATATCTTTATACTTCCTTATATTGTTTGGAGTTTTGTCATGATATTCTTACGTTTATTGTTTTTTAAATTTAGTTTTTGACATGTAGGTCACAAGTGTTATCAGTGTTAATAATTTTAATGGTTGAACGAGGTTGAACATAGGTTCAAATCGAATAGTAATTATTTGATGATAATGAAGATTTTTGTTTAGCTACTACATGTAGAGTTCAATCATATTACAACATTTTAGTTTCATTTTTTTTTAAAAAAGGAAGATACTTTTTAAATTATTTTTAATCCATAATATTTTTAATTTTATTTTCAATCATAGCAAGCAACAACGATGAAGATTATGTGAAGAACGAAAATTCAAGTCTAAAGGGAAGAGTTGTTAGAGGATTTGCCCTAATTTTCTTATCATATTAGAGTTTTACTTTTCTCTTGAACGAAAGTCAAATTATTAACATAATTGCTTTAACTTTTTCTAAAAGAAAAAAAATACAATTTTCTTTTTCATGTTTGGTTATTCCTTTCTTTGACGAAAAATTTGGACCTCTATACATTGAAGATCATTCTTCTCATACTACACAACACAATAGAAGTCATCATCTGGTCGCTTTAAGAGTTTTGAAAAATTTCTCCCTAAATAGAGCTCTTAAATGTTATTGTATTGTAGTATGAAAAGAATCATCTTCTGTTTATAGAAGTCCAAACTTTTTCTTCCAAAACATGAAAAAGATTGATATTTCCTTGTAAGAAAAATAAAAACAATTATGGTAATACTTTGACTTTTCTTCGTGAGAAAAAATAAAAATAAAATATGATAAGAAAATTCGAAGAAAAACCTTAACAATTCTCCTCTTTTGGCTCTTGACAAAACTTGATTCGCCTTCTTCACATACATGATAATCTTCGTTGTTCACATAATCTTCATCACTATTGCTTTCTATGGTTAAAATTGAAGTTAAAAATATGAATCAAAAATGATTTTAAAAATATGTTCTTCTTTTTATATATATATCTTCTTTTTATATATATATATATATATATATATATATATATATATATATATATATAAAAAGAAGATGAAGCAACATGAATCTTGAAATATGATTGAAACTTTTCTCCACATGTAGTATCCGAACAAAAATCTTCATTATCATCAAATGATTGTAAATTGATTAGAACTTTTATTCAAACTCATTCAATCATTGGATCAGATACCACTCGAGACCTACATATTAAAAACTAAATTTTAAAAGCATAAATTTGTTGGAAGAATATTCTCCCTTTTAAACAACTATATGGTGGATGCTATTGTGTTGTAATATGAGAAGAAAGATCTTCAATTTATAGAAATCTAAACTTTTTTCTCCAAAAAACGAATAACCAAATATAGAACAAATTTATATTTTATTTAGAAAAAAGTAAATCAATTAAGGTAACATTTTAACCAAAAAAAGTAAAGCTCAAATATAATTAAAAAAATCATGACAAAACCCCTAAAACATACACCCTACCAACCGTAGATTTGGTCCTTTTATTCCGTTGTTTTCGTCTCTTTCTTTTTTCCTTTTTTTTGATTAGGCTTATTTGGAGAGAAATACAATCCATCTTATTCTTAAGAAAAAAATTACAAGACCTGCGTACAAAGTTAGATTGCAAGGAATTTTGGATGGCAGATAATTCTTGGGCATTCACTATAAATGTCGAGGTACAATTTTTTTTGTGTGCGTGATGTCAAGGCCAAGTTCGGTGAGACAAAAAAGTGTGAATATATACAGCATCCATATTCAGAACATTTATGTACATAACAAATTCAACTGTTTCGTAATTTTTTAAAATCGAACTTTATCTAACTTCTGCATCTTGATGAGTTCAGGCTGAGTAATGCACATCGAATTTACTGCTCGCCAAAACTGGGTATATTTTACAATTCTCTGTCATCTAGCCATTGTGTTGATACTACTGGATATAAACACAGCATACGTTACAATACTCTGTTGTGCGTATCAATCATTGCAACTTTCTCCTGCAAACACAAAAATAAATAAAATTGACGACTTTACTGTATTTCGTGTATGATAGCCAAACAAAGGAAAGAAGAAAATGATAAATTATAGCAGTCTAGCTCATTAATAGCGCGTTGTTCATCAGCCAGAAGAAATGAACAACGTGCAGACAGAAGATTCTCATTTAAGTGTCTAGGCATGCCAATGCAATTACATAAGCAAGGAAGAAAACAAATTAGTAGAGAGTAGCATTTGATCTATCTTTGCTGTGTTAGCATGTGAACTTGATAAAGAAATAACATCTCATCTACAATTAGCATCAACCTGGAAAATAAAACAGCATTTTGGGGCACCACACAGTAAAAATTGTGTCAATCAGTCCATGATCTTAGTAAGAAACACTACCTCATCTGGTGCGGCATTTTCCACAGGAAACCAGTGCATAAGAACTCCCAGGTGCATGATAGCAGGTATCAACTTGAACAAGACAGGAGTTGTGACCTTCACAAAATTCTCATTCTTAAACATCAAGTAAAGAACATATAGCATAGAAAGTATTTCCTCAAGCAATTTGAAGATTTAGAAGCTTACAAGACTTAGAGCAGTTGTTCCGAGAAGGAGGAGGTACATCTTGCCCTGTATATGTAACAGAAATTCAAAAGGGCGATAAAGTGGCATTTGAGAGAGACAAATGATGTACTTGGTGGGTTGGCTCTTTTTTTTGTTACTGCAATGTAATTAAGGTTGCTGCACAGGTTTTGTGCAACTGATGTGTGTATCAGTATCACACACACACAAAATATGTTACAATCTCAAAATAAAAATGATTGTACTAGGTAAAAGTAAGAATACAGCACTGGGTGACTCTGCTTTGTTCACCAAAGCTTGGAGATATGGAACGAAATCACCTAGTGCTTTTGCAAAAGAGGCAGAGTTCCTTTAGGGGCCTTCTTTCCTTTTTAATAAGTAGGAGCTCTTCTCAATTTTCTGAAAAGCTAATCTTTAACGGAAAAAGTGTTTATGGTGCCATTACGTGACACAGAGACACTAATAACATCTAGGCAGCCTGGAAAATTTTGCGAAGGAAAAACAATGAATAAGTGTCCCCTGTTGTTTGAAATAACAGGTTGAGCAATAAACTGAACTGTATATCTGTTGTTCCAAAACATGAATGAAATATTTAAAACCATAAATTCAACTAGGGCGAATTTAAATTGCATCATAAATACATGTAAAACACAGTATCATGTAGAGTTGTGATCGAAAACGAAATTAGAGAACCACTTGGTAACTTTTAACCTTAGAACAATATATAAATTCAAATTGTGTCATGCTATCTACTTTGAAACAACAGAAATAATGGCGCTCACAATCTATCTCCACAAAAGTAAGTGCAGTTCCTTTATTTCATGAACTTAAGACATTAAGAGGAAGAGCATCAGGAGATCAGTGCCACGCTTTGAATGCAAAAAACTTTTTGCCTCCTAAAAGGTATTACGAAGGGGAAGGGTCCAAAACGATGAGAAACATAACAGGTGAAAAAAGATAGGTAGGATGAGATCACCTGAACAGTATGCAGGTTCGAGGCACGACTCAAGAGCACAAATGCAAATTCCCCAATTTGTGCAAGCAAAAGTCCAACCTGTAAAGTCATTCAAACTTATAAAAAATCAAGGCAATATATTTTGTCTAACTAGTGTTTAGATGGGTGACTTACAATAAGCGATGTCCTAATGTTATATCCAAAAACCTTTGTAATCACGGTGGCTACAGTAGTCTTAAAAACTATAACCAGGATAACAGAGGCAAGCAAGATATCCACATGTGTCCAAAGGAACTGTACATGTATCAGCATTCCAATACTAGCGAGAAAGAGAGCTGCAAAGAGATTACGGATTGGTTCCACCTACAAGTAATATCAAGACACTTTAACAATCGCAAAGCATATTAGGGAAAATCAAATTAATGTAGTCTGATGTTTCCAAGTAATACATTACAATCTGTCATTGTTGTACAGCAAGCATGGTAATTAGAATGCTATTTCTGCTATTTGATTTTTCCATATATCCAATAATAAAAATAAATACAGCTAAGGATGAGTAATAAATTTTCTAAGCAGGTAATGAGGGCTTTACCTGCCCAAGACATTAACGGAAAATAAGACGGTAGAAGGAAAGAACAATTAAAGAGAAATGGAAATATATGCTTCAGAGCTTAGAAATGTTCCAAAATCAATAGAAGAAAATAAATAGAAGAAAATGACAGATCAGAACTCAGATATCATTGTGTACAAAGATGTTGTAAGAAGACAGGAACATTCAGAGATAATGAGAATACTCATAGAAATATTAATATAAATAAGATTGGTGAGTTGAAATAGAAAAATGAACTTTGAAGTAAGGATGCCTCATAGATTTGTTCATGGTCAACATTCCAATTTATGTTTAATAAAGCATGAGAGAAGAAACATCCTATCATAAATCAATACCTGGTCCAAGGTATGTTTTGCAAAGTCAGTTGTGGATATCATAACTCCGGCTACAAATGAACCCAGCTCAAGACTAAGCCCCAGCTTATCACTGCACTGAAGAATCATATGAAACATCCTCAGTATTCTCTAGCACTGCTTGCTATGTAGTCACTACTCCAGAGAGCTTTTACAAGAATGTTTCAGGAAAATATATATATCCTGCAATTTGCAACTGAAGAATAGCCATCACATTTCTAGTAAGGAAAAATTAGAACAGTGTTCAAACTAACCCAAGCAGATAATAAGCAGAACGCCACCACCGCAAGCTGATACAATTCATTGGTCTGAAATGACAAGGAATTCAGAAAGTAAACAACTTGAAAAGGAAAAACGGCATAAAGCATGAAGCTCGGAAATGTACAAATACATGCAGCAGAGCTGATATAAATTGTTTACTGTCAGCACCATATACTGGCATCAACTGACAAAAGCCGGAGATTCAAACAATTATGACTGGTATGATACTGCAGAATGACCTATGAAAAGAAACATGATTCCAACATTTCATTCAACTCCGAAGATTTAAATGGTTGATTAAGGGAATCATGATTCAGGTTTAATGCCATTCTGCCAAAAGCTCATTTTTTCATTCTTAGATTGGACAAATCATCATTCCATTATTCAGTTAAATTAGTGAATTCTGACATCAGTTGGTAAATCAAGATCAGAGTGGTTGTGGTGCACTCTGGTAAATCAATATTTCATTCAATTCAGACAACTGTTAGGTTGATTCCAAGGGAATCATTATTCAGGTCTAATGTCATTCTGCCAAGAGCTCATTTTCTTCATTGTCTTAGATTGGACGAATCACCATTCCATTATTCAGTTAAATTAGGTGGATTCTGACATCAGTTGGTAATTCAAGATCAGTACAGTTGTGGTCCACTCTGACATTTATTGAAGAAAATACAACCAAAGGGCTGTCATTTAAAGGAGCAGCTTAAGAATAATATAAACTGCTAAGATCAGCAGCCCTGTGCAAGATAAATCTGGCCTTCTATACTTGATCATTGGCTGATGATGATCAAGTTGGTAATGATGAACATATTTGGAGATCATAAGTAAGTTATTCTTCTGAAACTTTTCGCTTAACAATGCACTTGTTACCAGATACACATTCTTTTTTCGTCTACCCAACAGATCTATTCTACTACTTCAAACATTATAAGTAATAGAAAATTGTACTTACAACCTTGTATACACACTATTACTTTTGTCTTCACAAGGCCTGATAGGTTACCTTACATGTACGAGTACGACTACTCCCTTTATCACCAAAAATAAAAACTTGACCTGGAATCGTTTTGGTTAGTCCCAAAAATTTGGCTATTTGCTTGACTATAAGCCTACAAATTCTGCAGTAACTGCAACTAATATAGATCTGTACTTAAGACACGAAGTGTCATCTTTCTGTCTTTAGTATTGTAGCTTTCATACTTCAAATTTTTTTTTTAACCTCTCCAAAATAGAATAATCTATTTGATATTTCATCTCTTAATCTCGCCACTAATCAAAATTGATCAAGTTTTTCACATACTTGGAAACAAGTTTTACCCAACTCAATTGTAATAAACCACTCAAGCTCCCTCCATTGATCCCCATGCTAGTTAAAGAAACCACCAACTATTCGATAGAGAGAAGGATAATTCTAGGGGGTGGCAACTGTGCGGGTTGGGTCAAATTTGGGGTGGGGGTGGGGGTGGGGGTGCGTGGGTGGGCGGGTGTCAAAACGAGTCACGACCCAAACTGCCCAAAATCAATTTGGGTTAAGATGGGTTGGCTGTTATTACCCAACCCGCCCAATTAAAACTCCTCAAAGTGAAGCAACCTTGCACGCAACAACTAGCTTGAAATATGAATAACTATTGTATTTAAATGTAAATCAATGAGAAACAAAACCAAGAAATAGTAACAGACAAGGATATTAATTTCGTTTGACTAAAGATGAAATCGGATTAAGGGACAATTATTGAAGAACTATTAGGCTAATATTGCAGAAAAAATAATAAAGGAAAAGAACTCTGAAAATATACTGATATTTTTTTTCTAAAGTGCCCTTTTGGCCACGGATATTTTTCACTTTTTTCCGAAAAACTGTTTGAACATAGAATTGTTACAATTTTCTGAAAAGTTGAATTCCAAAATTTTCCGAAATTTGAAAAACTCCAAAAAGTTATTTTCACTCCAAACCACTTACAAAAATTAAAAAATAAATTCAATTTGTATACAAGTCAGAACACAACTCCAATTTTCAGATACCATTTTCAACTTTTCTTCAAATTTCACAATTATGGACAAACGCCGACTGAATTTCGTTTCTGAGAACACCTGGCTTGGAAGGAAACCTCTTGTAGTTAAAATTTTGCATTTTCTCCCCTTCATTATTCAAACATAAAAATTATTAACCCAACTTTTAAGAAAACCTCTTCTAATCAAAAGTTTGCATTTTTTCCATTTCTTTATTCAAACACTAACAAACACAAAAGTCAGACAACATTAAGAAAAGGTTTACAGAAAGGGATCAATTAATTGGTGTGCTTTGTGTGGAGGTGTGAGAGGTATATGGATGGCACATGCACATTTAGCTACTCTCACGGGTTGAAAAGCTGACCCGTTAATGACCCATCTAAGCTATGGGCCAGCCTGGGCTATAACCCAACTTAACCCGACATGAAAATATCACTGACCCAACCTGCTAAAGTTTGGACGGGTTTCACATTTATGGGTCAAATTTGACACCTCTAGATAATTCCATGTGGAGCAAAGAATAAATAAGAAAATATGATCATGAGAAGTACTCACTTGAGAAGATAACCGAATCATTAACTTCAGAAAACGGGGAACGAATGACCAAGTTAAAATTGATGTAACACTGAGGTACATGGATAAGATCAGCAGCCTAGACAGAGCAAACAGAATTTTTAGTCTTGCTCTAAGTCTCGAATTGCAGCCAAGTCAAACAAAAAACAACATAGAAAGAGGCATGCTCGTGAGCTTACACTTTTACCATAGAGATAATTCCATGCAAAAGCCCACTGTTACCTCCAAGAACAGGAAGCAAAGCGAATAATAAACCAACAGCGCAGTCCTGGGGATAAATGAAATAGAAAAGGACCAACCTTCTAGTAATATGTATATGAACAAAGGACATGGCCATTAAAAATTTGGTAATAGGGACACAGGTTTTACCTGAAAAATCAGTGTTCCAATCGTCACTTGACCATGAAGAGCATTGTTGCTGTTTTTCTCAACCAGAAATTTCACCACCTGTTTATTTAAGATGGTCAAAGTCATCACTAGTGAGACTTACTTTATATTAAAGACAAGGAAAAGCTAACAAGAATCATAGTTTTATAGTATACCACTGCCGTTGATGACATTGATAGGAAGCAACCAACAAACACTCCCTCTGACAAGTTTGCACCACATAACTGCAGCACATTACAGAATGCATGACTAAGCGACAGCTATTGGATAAGCAAAATTCAATTCCACAGCCATACCATTGCAGTTGTGCCACATAGAAACATAAGGATAACAATTTGAAGCAACCCTCCAAGAACAGCAACAGGACCAACAACTTTTAGCTGCGTGAAAATATGTTAGGAGGCTGCCCCAAGTAAGGAAAGATGTATACTGAAATAATACTGAGATACTTTTTCAAGAAATAGTTCTAACAGTTGTATGGAAAAAGCACCACAAAGAATGATATAAAGCACCTTTGTCAAAGAAAACTCCAGACCTAAAGCAAATAGAAGGAAGACAACTCCAAACTGAGCAACGGTCTCGACCTGTAATACAATCGACACTGAAAGAGTTCAACTCAGGATACACACTTACATCATAACTAAATGAGTTTCAGTCGAGAAGATGTTAGTAACTTCACAGACTTGTGTTAAAGGAAGTCTAGTTATTCAAAAACGAAAAATGACATAACAATGAAAGAATACACGCCTGCAAATCCATGCAAAATCTATTAGTCTATTAAAGTCAAAAGCGCTGCAGCAGACGTGTAGTTCAGACCAAACTCATATGCTCTTCTGTCAGAGATATGAATGACAGACATCAACCCGATCAAACAGGCAACATTAACCAAGTAGAAATTCCAATCTTGTATGCATAAGAAATACTAACAGAAAGAACGTACTTGCACCAGATACCAAAACATGCAACAGTTCCAATTTGGACAACCCTAAGCACATCTATTTATATGAGTGTCCACAAACTCCAAAATCAAAAAGAATATCGAACAAACTTTCCTTTTTTTGCATCTCAGTTTCTGCTATTTTGCAGCACATGGAAGAATGCATTTTTTATCAGGAGAAACTATTCATAATCGACAGAACAAACGCGATTCAATGTGTTCAGTAACCTTGATGCATAAGCTTATCATGGATTAATGTCATGTAAACCAGATGGAATACAAGGATAATTTCTCCAACTTGTAGTGATATTTTAAGGCAACAAGATGAATTGCTCAAAACTCACTAAGGTTTGCAAAAACTGCAAGTCAAGTCACAAGTTTAAGAAACCTAAATATGCACCAGTGTAATATGCATTACAAGACACCCAACTTGTAAATGTTTGGATAAAATATGTGATTCTTAGCCTCCAAAAAAACAACATATAATGTCAAGCACTCTATCAGAAAACTCTTCCACCAAAATGATTTTCCAGAGCCAAACATGATTTTAAAAATATTCGTGTCTTCTCATTTGAGTTGGATTGTTTTGTCACTTTCTTCTTATTTGGAAGGTCTGGGTGTCTGTGCAAGTCTGGAATATGATGACTTGAAATGTTTGCTTAATAACAAGCAAAATTATGAAGCAATCAAAATCATAGAACAACAAGGAAACTAAATCCATCACTTCCTGAAACAGCAGGCATACAAGCTAGCTTTCTTGTAACAGCAGCTGGAGACAAATGAATATGCATGTCTAAAATATAAAAACTAAAAAGAGAAGTCTAGTATACTAAAACTGATAAAGAAATCTTTGTTGTATATTTGAATGACGCCAACCATGGGAAGCAGGAGTAGACGAATGAACATTACTCAGGAATAAACAGTGACCAACCATGAATGATCCAGTTACAGATAGAGCATTTGTTTATTAATTGAAGGGTTAAGCACTCAAGTTGTCATGGTTGCATACTAACTGGCAGCCAACAATGGTATCACAGATGACAAGAAATGAGAGGTTGAGAACTGGCTTGAACAACAAATCACTAAGCAACAAAAAGTTAGCATCTCTCTTCATGAAATAAAGAAATTGAAGGAAACAAAACTCAAGATTGTTTTTCCGTTTGACACTCATGTACTCTATCCTTTTTCCGTTAACGTTATCATATGGAGAAGAATATCAAATTACAAGATTACTTTGTCACTTAATCTATGGATATTTCAACAACAAACAGGCAGACATGATTGTTCCTCATAAGCAATGTGTTGGCTTGTAGGATTACATACCTGTACCATTTCACTGATGAATTTCAAACCCCCTGGTCCAATTAATGAGCCAGCAAGAAGATAACCGACGATAACCTACCTCAAGAAATCATGATTAAAACACGTTTAGTACATGAGTTTAATTGAGATTTGGATTTTTAAGCACAGAAGATCATAATCAACCAAGAAAGATTTCACAAGCTTCTAAAAGGACATACCGGTAGTCCTAAACAAGAAAATATGATTCCACCAATGGCAGCAGAGACTATAACCACCACCAAGTCTGAGATAAGTCTGCAGACACACATTGTAGCACAAACTACATGTCACTAGCTGTGGAAACTACATGAAAGATGAAAATCCCTAAATATCTATGTTTATTCATTGGTATTGCCAGGATAAAAAAGGATTAACATTGACCTCACATCAACTTGAAGCACTGGATATTTTGATTTCTTATTTGACATGACAAACACATTGTCCTGTCATCAACCAAAACAGTGTACAAAGAGCTAGTTAAGCACACGTTACAGATATTGACCAATGTTTTTTTATAACAATTCAAGCATAGATTTTTACCTTTTTGTCAATCAATGTAGTAACATCATCAGAACCTTCATTTTCAAGGGAGAAAACATCTTGTAATTTGAATGATCTAGTATCACTGCGAAAGGCAAAATAAATGAATAACTTCAGCAAAGTTCATACAAAGCCAGAAGGAGAATGTGATCTATTTAAGTTACAACTTCTTGTCTACTTTTTCTGTTGTGTCTCATTCTTCTTGATCTTCTCACGGGTAATTTTGGCTACCGTCTCCAGGACTCCCTAATGGAAAAGAAAGGTAAACATTTCATAAAAAAGCAAAAAATATTCTATCAGCTGGAACCAAAAGTAAATTGTAAAAGTGTCAGCCTCAGACAAAGGCATGTCAAAACGTTAGGCCTGTTGGCATTCTAATTAGGAGCTCAACTATAAAACATAGGAGACCTTGAAGTTAGAATAGACATGCATGTCTTCAACTTTGACACAAACAATTAGATATATATATATATATATATATATATATATAAGTAATCAGTTTTTGTGTTGCCTAAGCTTCAGAAAATAATCTTCTACTGATCTTAATATCAGAGATAACAACTAATGACAAGTATGAATAGCTTAGCTTACCGTCTCATCAGCAACCGTACTGTTAAAGCTGTTTCCATCAGAACCTAATCAGATGAGAAAAGTACATGATAAGTCCAACATTTCATCATGCAAACCACACAGACTGGATGCATTTTTACATTCTAGAGTAACCATATTGGTTAAATGCCAGAACTTGGAGCATATTAGAAATTCCAATTGGTTGCTCTATTCAACTCAGCTTTCTTTCTTTTTGTAGTAAATAGAATTGATTTACAAAAGCTAATAACTTCGTTTTCCTCATTTACACTGTTTTGAAGAGGTTGTTTATCAATCAAGCATAAGACATAAGTGTCATGATCAATCATCAGAGGTGTATAATATATCATACATCATCAATATTCGCTTGCATTCTATTCTCAATATTCACACCGAAAATAAATCAACTTAACTTGTAATCAGCGAATACAAAAAAACTAATTCCGAAAAATTAAATAAAGAGAAAATGGAGAAACCTTACCTTCAGGCTGATCGTTTTCAGAAAACTCTTTTTCGAGAACACGATCGAACATTTTAGCAATAGTGCCATCATTAGTTTCGGGAGCGGATGAATTTACTAAATTACCGTAAAACCTTGCCCTAATATCCTTTTCAGATCTGACCGCTAAGGTCATCCTTCCACAATAAGCAACCGACAGGAAGAGGAATATCCATGCTCGAAGCTTCTCTCTTCTCACTACAATCCTCTCCATTTACAGAGCTGGATGGAAAATACAGAGAGAATTTGCAGGAGATTGGAGAAGAAGAAGAAGAAAGGGAAAATGGAGACGCAAAAGGTGTTTGTTTGAACTTTCCGCTTTATTAGATCGAAGCCAAAAATTGAAAAGAAGTTACTGTCTCGATTGGACTGTTTTCAGGGCGGGATCTAAGCCTGACGAATTTAATGAAGTTTGAAGTAATAGGATCCGTTCGGTCTAATTTTTGTCAAATTAATTTTAAGACTTATATAATTGTTATATATTTAAAAAATTTTGTAAAAAGAGAAGGTATTTAGAAAATATTCAAGGTATATAATAAAAGGAAGGCTTAATATGTATGAGGGAATTTCCTTATAAAAATGCAGGTATATAGGTGAAATATTAGCTTTTAGAAATATATAGCGTATACTGTATTTTCTTGTTGAGAATTTTTTTGACTTCTTTAAATTTAAATATTTTTAGATAAATTTTTAATTTTATCACCGCAACTTGCATATATCTATTTTAGTGTCTATTTTGCATCCTATTGTGGTAGTGGTGGGGGGAGAGGTTTTAGTTACTGGCCTGCGTGTGGAAGCAAAATGAAATATAGAGAACTTTATGCATTAAGGCTTAAGCCATTAAAAAGAATTATTCAACTTAATAGTGTCATACCATTTAATAGGATTACTACCATGTAATAGGTCTAAGAAAATGATAATTAGAGACGGATTCAAGATTTAAAATTAATGAATTTTCATTTCATTTTAATTTTTCAATATACATGTAAGATATGCATAAAAGTTACTGAATTTCGAAAAATTGTCATATATCATAAATTCACTCCGGCGTGGCATGTCAGTGTTACAGCAATTATTTAAGCAAATGATGGGAAGAATTAGAGCGCTTGGTAGATGAAGCGAGGGCGAGTGACAAGTGTCTAAAAATAAAAGCTTTGGTTTGCTTCGTTGCTTTTTATGACTTTCTTTAATTTGTTTGGTAAACCATCAATATCAAATCCTAATTAGTTGTAGAAACGTGTTTTTTCTATTATTTTCTCTTCTTCTTTTTTTATTTATAAATATACAGTGACAACAATAGCTTATCTCATTATTATAAATGTAAAAACATGTACTATTTGGTTCTTACATATGTGGAATATCTATTGAATAAACTAAATTATCTAACTTTTTAGTAAATATAAAATTATATGATGTTAATATTTTTTAGAATTACAGTAGAGTTTGAATAGATTTATTTATATAGTTCATAAATCATAATACTTACAACTTGATCATATATATTACTTTGAAGTGATTGACAAAATTGTATAGAGTTTACTTTTATTAGTCAAACTAAACAAAACGATCCATATAATAATAAACCCCCACTGAAAGTATGACAAAATTAACAAGTTTTTTTTTTTTCCAAAAGTATAGTACATCTTTTGCTTTCATTTCACTTGTACCAAGAAACTAAGGGATGTTTGGTAGCTGATTTAAGCTATCTCTAATACATGAATAATATTATTCATGTATTATTTTTATATCATGTTTGGTTTGCAAATAAGATTAAAGTTATTCATGTATTAATTTTATATAACGTTTGGTTGGTAAGTCTCCAAACGTTGTATAAAAATTATTAATCACGTATTAATTTTATACTATGTTTGGTTGATAGTTTTTCAAATGTTATATAAAAATTATTCATATATTAATTTTATACGGTGTTTGGTTGAGTTTTTTTGTAATCCTGCATAATTAATACTTGTATAACTTATGAGGGAATCGATGTATAATTTATGCGAGATAGAAGGTGAAATAAGTTATGTGTGTATTAGTTATACATGTATTAAAATAATAAATTACGTATTTACCCCTATCAATTTACTTTTAAATATATATTAATTTACAATAAAATCAAATAATTAATACATGTAAAAAAAAAGCACTATGAATTTTTTGCTTTGGATTTTTGTCTTCTTAATTGTTTAATTACTTTTAGTTTCTTTACTTAAATTCTTGTTAATTGCTTTTTTTGGTGGTAAGGCAGTAACTATTAATTGTAATTAATTTCTTTGTATAGTTTCTCTACAATGCACTATCAATACACATTTTAATTTTCTAGTTATTTTTTATTTATTTGAATTTAAATTACCTGCGTGATCATATTAAATACAAATTACTTAATTACTTTTAGTTATTTGTTATTTAGTTTATTGTTTTTAGCTATTGGTATTTATTTAATTTTAATGTGTTATTTATATAGTTGGTTATTTTAATGGTTATAATAAATATTAGCTCACTGATTATTTTTTAAAATTAAGAAATAAAAATTAGCTCACTAATGTATTGTAATCTCTACATAGTTTAACCTTGCTTAACTAATACATGATAACTAATCCTTGCATAACTAAACATTGTATAACTAATACATGTATAACTAAACTCTACATAACTAATACACATGTATAACTAATACCACATTACTAATAACTTCATAACTATACCGGCTACCAAACGATCCCTAATACTGTTGTTGCTTTATATTCTGTACATCTCTACAATATATAAGAGGCTAGGGAAGCAGCTGTCCGTCGACATGCCTGCTTCCCTAGCCAGGGGCAATTTTGGTATATTACTATTTATTATGCTTAAATAACTTGTACTTCACTGTTTTTAAATGGTACTTTCTCGTATTTTAACTTAAAAACCAGCTTGTATGTTCCATTCTACCATTTGCTTCAGCCGCAAAGTAGTATTGCATGTGGGCCCTTTCTTTATCCTCTTTTCAAGTTTCAGTTTTCTTCCTATTGACTTTCATTTATTCTATATATAAATAACATATATGGACCTCTTACTTTTTTATTACATTTCCATTTCCTCTCAACTTTTTTCTTATCAGCTTGTTGATTTCATGATTTATTAAAAATGTTAATAATTGCATTCCTAATATTTCATCAATAAAATATATTAGAGGTGAAAATAGTGAAACAAATAATTAAAGTTGTATTTGACTATAATTATAAATTAGAGTTATTTTTATATATTTTACGAGTCATTTTGAACTGAAAAAAGTGAAAACAACTTTTGAGTGTTTCTTTTGATTTCTAAAAATTCAACTTCAAATTGAATTTTTAAATTTCCGACAGACTCAAAATGAAAAGTAAGACAAACAAATTAAAACGGGAAAAAAGACAAATTTCAATAATTACCAACTTAAAGTATTTAAATTACATATAAACATTTGATTGACTCTGGTGCCACATAAATTGGGACATAGGAAGTAACATAAATTATTTAAAAGGACTAAAAATTAATATAAATCACAATAATTAACAACTTAAAAATTCAAAAGACATATAAAAAATTTAGTTCACTCTCAAAATTCTGAGTAACATATCTTATTTGAAAATGACGCAAAAAGTATTGACAAAAAAAATTTGATTGACTCTCGAATTCTATCATTGCCACATAAATTGGAACTAAAGGAATAAATTTGATTGACTCTCGAATTCCTAATATTATATAAAAAATTTGATTCACTATCCAAATTCTGTTTTGTTTGTGTATTACATAAATTAAAACAAAGTGAATAACATATATTGGGCCCGTGCTGGCACGGCACGGGCTCCAATATCTAATATTGTCATATACCCTTAAAAAGGATCACATGTAAACGTTTAAAGTATCAATAGTAGTCAATATATGGGTTCCTTCCATATTACTTTATATTTCAACCCAAAAAAAAGAAGATGTTGTTTTCACTAATATGTGAAAGAGTAGTTTAATTTACATTAATCACGTATTTAATTTTCGAGATAATGTAAAAAGTTTGCCCTCAAATATGTTCTTGTAAGTAACATCCATATCGCTTATGACCGACTTTAGTATCATGTGTATAATTTTACCCAAATAATATCGGCTTAGTAATTATCTCAACTTAATATGCATTATTTATTCATATATTACTGTAATATTATGTGCAAATTTAATAAATAACATATTTAAGAGTGATATTACTAATTATAACATGACTTTTTAGTTTTCAATATATAACATTATATTTCTAATAAATAATAAATAAATAAAATAAATAAAAAACGGAAAATAGATTAAAATAATTTTCAATCAACTAATTAATAATATCTTTTCCTTAATTATAGTATTCTATAACTGATAGGATATCAATACCCTAATTTTCTCTCAATTAATTAGTCATTATTTTAGTTGTTATCAATCTCCTAATTAATAGTATCAATCTCCTATTTTGGTTAGGGGTGTGTATCGGTTGGTTCGATTCGGTTTTACGTATTATCGTTTCGGTTTATCGGTTTTCGATTTTTAAATACGCTAAATCGATAACCAAACCAATAAGATATTTTTTATCGGTTTTCGATTTATTGGTTTTTGTCCTTAACGGTTCGATTTTGGGTTTAACCAATAAGAAAATGCTTATAAAAAAATATATGACTTCTCTAATAAATTTGACGCAACAAGACAATAATGTAACTTTATAAATGCTCATAAAATAGAAACAATAATAACAAACATGAAAATAGCTATACAAGTGTAACACAAAGATAAATTGAAAGGAATAGGGTTCTTGCTTTACGTTTTGACATTTTGTATAATATGAAACTATGAACTCAAAGTCACAATGAAGTGTGAATTGAAGTCTAAGGACAAAGACAGTAACTAGTAAGGTATTAAGATTAATATTTAATATTTATGTATAGGTAAAAATAGTAAATTCCTAGTCTTAATGGGTTATCGGTTTACCCAATAACCCAATATAAAAAATCAATAACGAACTGATAACCCAATAATTATTTTTTATAAAACCATTAATCCCATAACCCAATAGCAATAAACCAATAGCATTTTTTTCGATTCAGTTTATCGGTCGGTTCGCTTTTTGCACACCCCTAATTTTGGTTCTTCCTTCCTCCTTCTTTCTAGTTGTCAATTTTTTTTAAAAAATATTATCACGTAATAGTGTTTTTGCTGATATCATTTTTAGGGATTTTTTTTTAATTTGAAATTGTTTTAAAATAAATTAAAATAAGCATTTTTATTTTTGGAATATGATATTTTTGTAATTTTTTTAGATGAATAATTTTTTTTTGTAACAATCTGCATGAAGTGGATAATTAGTTTCTGTTTGAAAATACTGCATCATTTACAATTAGCATCTTATATATACAAGTTTCATAAATAAAAAATCGTTATCAAATTTCATACCTATTTCATACAGTAAAATATCTATACATACTATACTAAACTTACTAATTGATACCAATTTTAATGTACTTTTTAAAAATAATACACAATTTGCTGCTCGTTACTAATGGTAGTTGGGTACCAATTTTATACACTTTTTAAACACCAATAAAGATATAATAATTTCAAATTTATTGAGGTATCAAATTTCATACGTATTTCATACAGTGAAATATTTATATATATTATAGTAAACTTAATAATTGATACCAATTTTAATGCACTTTTTAAAAATAATACACAATCTGCTGCTCTTCACTAATGGGTAGTTGGGTATCAATTTTTATACACTTTTTAAACACCAATAAAAGATATAATAATTCTAAATTTGTTGGGGTATCAAATTTCATACCTATTTCATATAGTAAAATATTTATACATACTATAATAATTTATACCAATTTTTATACATTTTTTAACAATAATAAAATATATTATAATTCACAAATTTATTGGAATATCAAATTTCATACCTATTTCATACAATAAGATATCTGTACATACTAAACTAAACTTACTAATTGATACCAATTTATATGCATTCTAAACATCAATAAAGAGTAATATTCCACAAATTTTGTTGAGGTATCAAGTTTCATACCTATTTCATATAATAAAATGTTTATACATACTAAACTAAATTTTAATAATTGATACCAATTTTTATACACTTACTAAATATCAATAAAAAATATAATAGTCCACACATTTGTTGGGGTATCAAATTTCATACATATTTCATACAGTAAGATACTTATACATACTATACCAAATTTGTTAAAATATCAAATTTCCTACCTATTTCATACCTTAAGATATTTATACAAACTAAACATAACTTATTAATTGATATCAATTTATATACACTTCTAAACATCAATAAAGAGTATAATGTTCCATAAATTTTGTTGACGTATCAAATTTTATACCTATTTCATTCTGTAAAATGTTTATACATACTAAACTAAACTTTGCTAATTGATGCCAATTTTTATACACTTTCTAAACATCAATAAAAAGTATAATAGTCCACAAATTTATTGGGATATCAAATTTCATACAATAAAATGTTTATACATACTAAATTAAACTTACTAATTGATTTTAATTTTTATATACTTTTCAAACACTAATATTATTGTAAATTGATATTTTATAAACAAAAAATATAACCAATAAAATCAAAATCGCCACATACACACTGCATCATAATCACTTATGAAGTTTCTCCTTCACAACATTCTTCGATCTTTTATGTTATGTTTATTTTATATTTGATTTCAATAAAAGTTGCGATGGTCACTGCTACAATGAGGAGGAACACGTTGATACCAATTCGTTGGAGGTGATAGACGCTCGTCTCTGTTTTGATTACTCTACAAGCAAATATGATGATGATGATGATGGATTTTTAAAGAACAGACCTTTGTATTCATAGATGTTGTTTGCTGGATAAAGAATGTTGAGAGTTGGGGATGCGTATGATAGTGATAGAATCGTTTGTGGAAGAAAGAGGAGAGAGATTTGGTGAAAATATTATCCTCAATTCCCTATAATCTGGTAACATAATTGTATAATTATCAGTTATTTGTAAAAGAAAAAGAAAATGACTCCCCTTTTTTTGCTCCTTAAATCGGTAACTACCATAAAAAATAAATACTTTAATTTAATATAAAATTATCCTAATATGTTAAAACTTGTAATTAAACTGTTATTTTGAATAATTATTAAAAAGTATATTTATGACTAGTAATATAATGTCTTAAATACATATGTGGTGTGAATTTTCCTAATATTATTGATCATTGCATAATTAAACAAGGGAAAATTGTGCATTATAACAAACTCTTAATTCAAAATAAACGATATAGCTACAGTTTCATTTAATTCCAATTCATAGCAAACACATTGCCATTCGCCTCTCTCCCCTGAATCTCGCTCGTTACTCTCATTCTCTCCCTCGTCGCTCTCACTTTATACAAACACAAATGTATAAATTGTGTTTGTGTTTGTATAAAGGAGAGAGACTGTATATATTAATACAAATACATATCTATCCGTCATATGCACTTATAATTATACAAATACAAATCATCCCCTGTCTAGTTCTCTTTTGCCTTTCTCTCTCTTTCTCGCTTTATACAAACACAAATTATACAAAATACAATGTATAATTTGTGTTTGTATACATAATTTGTGTTTGTATAAAGCGAGAGAGATTTGATATACAAATATTTTAATTTGCATGAAATTTGCATCTTAATTTCCGATTTCCCCATTGAATAGAAATCACAAATTTAGGAACGTGGATAATGTAGCTTCCACTCGATTTGGGGAAAATCACAATTCACAAGGGAGGACCGTGCTCGCCACACGTTCGTCACCTCTTTTTCTTCTCTTTTTATAATTAGGCATCACATTGTTATCAACTCATTTCCAAATAATAACAGAGAACATCAATGGCGTCGACAACAAGCATAATTCAATCTGGCTTCTCATTATCTTCCTTCACGGCGAGGCCAAGGCGTATGGTGGTGGTTCGTGCCGAAGCTATAAATCCAGATATTAAGAAGGATGAAGCGAAAGTGGTCGACTCTGTTCTCGTCACTGAACTCTCAAAGCCACTTACGGCTTACTGCAGGTTCATTTTCTGTTTTATACATTTTCATAATTACTCAATTTAATATATTATTCTAGTATTTCTTCTTTTCTTCTTTTGTAGAAATTTTTTGTATAATTCCAGCTAGTTGGGAATATGACAACCTGCAATTTTTAATTTTCTCAATTCTTTATCCCAATTTCTCCCGTTTGTCTTTACATGTGCGAAAACGGGGACAAGCCACATAATGGTATGGATCAATCAACAGTCTTTATTTATTCCAAAATCTTATTTTATTTGAAAATTCTTTTTGTAGCTATGAACTTCCGACTCTTGTACGTTCATTAGGAAAAAAGGAAATTTGTTCATTTTTAGTAGAGATGGGACATTATTTGGTTTAAGTTGAAAAAAAGTAGTCGTACATATATAAAGTCCAATCAATAGTCAGTTCTATTATCCCATCCGTCGTCACCTTTGGTGGGCAAAGTTACATGGTATCTATTATTGGTTCATGAAATTAGTCGACACTGACCCGGACACCATGGATCATAAAAAAAAACTCTGCCCTATAACTGGTAGTGATATTGAATCTGATTTTGTTTATAAGTAATTTTATATTCCAAAAAGTATGTATAGAAGGCCACTTCACTTTAAACCCTTGAAGAGTATTGGTGTGGAAGGATTTTTTTTGGGTTAATAATTCAGTATTATATCCTTAATAGTCAGGTGTTTGATTGCCAACTTTAGTTAATACCTACATAAATTATATTGTAATTATCATGGGAGTACTATTTATACGTTTGACGTGAAGCAACACTACAGGTGTTAGAGGCTTAGAGCACATAATAATGAAACATTTTATTGTAATGTTTTGATTGTTTTACATAATTATGTTTATCACATATGATGCTATCTATACCTGATTGTATAGAGTAATATAATCAAAAAAGACTATTGTAAAAAGTTACATCATTTAACCAAAGTAAAATGAATCACATTTTCTACATCTAAGAGACATCTTGAAACGGATATAAAAAATGGATAATTTGTTAGAGAACCTTGAGTTTCTCCGTTTAATTCAGGATTAGTCAGTTCTATTTTTTTTAATGGGGATGGGAGAGATGTATATAACTCGGAGAAGAACAAGGTTCGACCTTGATTACCAGTATGTCCAATGTGAGTTGCTCTAGTTGAATTTGTCTCTGGTCCGTCTCCGTCATTCATTGAGCACTGTAAGCCTTCTCAAGGGAGTGACTTGAGGGGCTCGATGCTGAAAGAAGACTTGAAGTCCCTTTTCTCTTTAATTGGTTAGGAAATTTGAATTTAGGAGGACCATATGTTATCTACATTTAATGATCGTTGAAATGGACAACAGAGTCATAGATCTCTTCCTACTTATTATTGTGTGGAATTCCTTCTTGATTCTGAAACTCTTGCTAGAATAATATTTCGAACTGAATTTAGTTGGTAGCTTTAGCAAGTGGGAGATTTTTGTGTGCAGGTGTTGGAGGTCTGGGACTTTTCCTTTATGTGATGGAAGCCACGTGAAACACAATAAGGCAACCGGAGATAACGTTGGACCCCTGCTATTGAAGAAGCAGTAAACCAGTAAATGGTTGTGGTATCGTGTTAATCTCTACATTATGCAAACTGTTGAAGCCTATTTCCTTAGTATCTACCATTTGTTGTATGGGTTTTTCTTCTTTCCCGGTGAATGTTCTTCCTAGAATACGACCTGTTAAAACTGAAAGTGCTTGCAGTATTTATCCTTTTCCAGCAGTAGATCTTCTCATGCAAGAACTCGATCACATTATGATTTCAATTTCAACCATATGCTATATCACAGAAACCTATCGAATCATGTGAAACATGAGTATAATTTCCATATGGATCAGTTAGATGAGATTGATGAGTTGACTAGTCATATCATGATTCGACATTGCTTTTGGTTTAGCTGATGCAAATACTCTTGACATAATTGTACCAAGATTGTTTACATTCTATTATGGATGTTATAGTTGCTGACCTGCTGCTGTTCAGCTCACATGCTAATTGGATGAGTGGTATTGTTCATACCACAATCTACTTTGTGGGTTGATTATCAATTGGTTGGGAACGGATTGGTGGTCTCCTTATGTAGACTTGACAATCCTCCTCTAAATAGCTAGCTTTTGGATTTGAGTTAGGCCAAGGTCCATTTCTTTGGAGTTAATGAGACTCCACTGCACATACCAAGCCCCTCAAACGAGGCTTAGTCAAGATGCAAATAATGATTAAAGTTGGTTATCATTGCTTAAGGGAGCATCAATTAAGGAACTGCAAATTGCTTTATGAAAAGATAAAAAGTAAGCTGCTCATTTGGGATTCTAGGTGACTAAAATGCTTTTGTGATTTGTATATTTGGCTTTGGACCAGACAGTAGCTGAAGGGAATATAGTTGGAACTTGGAAGTATACTTACAAAATTTACATGATGTTTATATCAAATATAAATATAAATAGTATATTATATTTAAGAATTACAAACAAATATATACATATTTCACTTCCTTTATTCCAAGGTGATGAGTGGAGCTTTAGCTGTACTTAAGCATGGGGTTAAGACAAAAGTGGTAACCACATTCTTAAAATAAATAATACTATTGGCTTTTCGAAGAAATCAATTCAGTCTTTATATATATATATATAATGAAATGATATTATTTGACAAAAAATACCTATTGGTGTGTTGGTTCATCACCTGATTTTATTATTGGTGGTTGGAGGTTTAAATCAGTATAAATTAATTAATAGTTAAGTATTATTGAACCCAAGACCTCTTTTTCTAACTTTAAATTAGTCTAAAGTCTAAATCAATGAGTTAATAAGAATATAACTTACTTATACGTATAATAATTAAGTTTTTATCTTTCCTTCTATAAATATTGATAAAGGCTTCTTAAAAACTCTATGTACACCACTAGCTCCACCACTGATCCCAAACAAATAGAGAATTGAAAACTGATCAATCCGTTGGTATTGCAGTCCGAAGGAATCATTTTACATGGATACAATTTGAATTTTGTTTAGTCAATGATTGGTTGGAATATTATAACAAATTAGGATAGCGAAATCAAATCTAACCCGTTTAATAATTCGCTCATTTATCAGCTTAATTTATTAAAATTTGTGTTGATATATAATTCAAATTGACTCGAATATTTTTTAAAAACTTTTAAATTTTTTTTTGATATGTTATATATAGTCATAACAAAGAAAAATTAATTTTATTAGGTATTAAAATATTGTAAAAAACAATTAAAACTTAGTAAAAATTGAGTTGGGTCTTTGACACATTCTATAACTCATTTTGACCAAAGCAAGTTTAAATTAAGTTAAATTTTAATCTATTAATTATCTTGATCCATTATGATTCGTCGAAATTTAACTCAACCCGCTCAATTATCACTTTAACAAACTAAAAGCTGTTAATTTCACAATCATATGCACACACTGCATGTGGCCGCTCCTTCAAATCTTCAATTTGCGTCCATCGAAAGTAGAGCTGCTTGAGTCATGCTCATGCGGTCGCTTTCCCAACAACAAATTGACAACATGTTATTAGGTAATCAAACAATGACCTTCATTTGTCCACCTCCAATAAACCAAATATATTTAGCGTGCTTACGTTATATATAATACTATTCGACAATTTTCACTTTGTTAATTTGTGTTGTGACATTGAGTTATATCTTAAATAGTTTTTCTTTATATATATATATATATATATATATATATATATATATATATCTATATATATATATAATATCAAGGTCAAATCTATTATTATTATTGTACTTTTCAATGTGATTATATGATCATCTAATTCCATTTCCTGAGTTAATTTTTAGATTTAAGTTTCATCAAATACCAACCTCTCTTTAACGAAGAAAAACACATCAACATCTTATCGTAGATGTAGATCTAGGAAAAAAAAAAGGAAAGAGGATAGAAAAAAAGAAGAGAGGCGAGCGAGAAGTTTGCTATAAAAAAGTATTGTTTGATTTTATAATTTATTAATAGATACATAATATTTTTATTTTTTATTTGTGTGTGAAGTGTTAAAAGAGTTTGTATAGTTCCTACACCTTCGCCTTAACAAAATGAATTTGGAAAATAAATCATTAGTTTATTTATTTACTATTCTCTCAGTCTCATTTTATATATATATTTTTTAATCCGTCTAAGAAAAAATGACATATTTTATATCAAGTAATAATTTAATTTTAAAATATCCATTTTACTCTTAATGAAAATGATTTATAGCCACATAATTTTGTATGGACACAAGTTTTAAAATCTCTTTTTCTTTCTTAAATTTCGAGTCAAACTAACTCAGAGGGAGTATATAATAATCAAATACGATGTGACACGTGTGTATATAGTTTATAAGTGTGCTGGCTACTAGAACAGCTATATAGTAATAACACATGTCCCTTTGATTAAGGGAGACAACACAACCCACCATTTGATTATTAAGCTTCCCCGCCCACTTTATTCTCTTTTTCTCTGTATTATCTCCACCATATTGAACCGCCGCCGCCTTCTTCTCAACAATCTCGCCGTTCATTTCCATTCTTGAATTTTCCCGGCCAAATTCGCCGGAATCAACTCCATATTTCCATTCTGATGCTTCCTAATTCCAATAACCCTCCTTCTAAACCCAAATCCCCTGATTTTTCAGATAGAAAAAACTCCTTTGTACTTTCCTTTCACAATCCCCGTACATGGCTTATTCTTACCCTCCTCCTCTTTCAAATTCTTCTCCTCTTCACTCTCCGCTCCCGCCACTTCTCCGCCTACATCACTTTCCACGCCCACCGTACTTCTCCGCCCCTTACCCTCCCCACTAAATCTTCCGCCGCCGCCGTTCATGCTGATAGTAGTTCGACCATTACACAAGTTGATAATGTTACTCACTTATGTCCTTTAGGTAAAATCTATGTATACGACCTTCCCCTGTTTTTCAACGCAGAGCTAATTCAAAATTGTAATGAGTTGAATCCATGGATTTCCCCGTGTGAAGCACTGTCGAATGATGGATTTGGCCGGGAAGCCACCACGCTTTCGAATTTAATTCCGGCTAGCTTGGTCCGTTCGTGGTATTGGACGGACCAGTTTGCATTGGAGTTAATTTACCATAATCGTATGTTGAATTACCGGTGCAGGACTTTGGAGCCGGAATTAGCCGTGACTTTTTACATTCCGTTCTATGCTGGTCTCGCGGTGGGGAAATACTTGTATAAGAATAATTCAAGTGCAAAAGATCGTGATATGCATTGCGAGCTGTTGCTCAATTGGGTACAGAATCAGACATATTGGAAGCGAACTGACGGATGGGATCATTTCATATCGATGGGTCGGATTTCATGGGATTTCCGGCGATCCAAGGATGAAGATTGGGGTTCAAGTTGTATATACATGCCGGGTATGCGTCACATCACTCCTAATTGAGAAAAATCCTTGGGATTATTTCGACATTGGAGTACCTTATCCCACCGGATTCCACCCCAGCACCGCCGACGACACCGCCCAATGGCAGAACTTCGTCCGTCATCGTGAAAGGAAAACTCTGTTTTGCTTCGCCGGAGCTACACGGGGGTTTATCAAGACCGATTTCCGGGGTTTATTACTGAATCATTGCTATAGGGAATCAGATTCATGCCGAGTTCTGGACTGTGCTGGTTCCAAATGCTCCAATGGCACTTCAGAAATTATGGAAACTTTTCTCGATTCGGATTTCTGCTTACAACCCAGAGGTGATAGTTTGACTCGAAGGTCCATTTTCGATTGCATGGTAGCCGGTTCAATTCCGGTTTTCTTCTGGAAGAGAACGGCTTATTACCAATACGAATGGTTTTTACCTGGCGAACCGGAGAGTTACTCGGCGTTTATAGACCGATACGCGGTGAAAAATGGGTCCTCCATTAAAGCGGTTCTTGAAAGTTTCAGCAAAGAAAAGGTGAAATCGATGAAGGAGAAAGTTATAGAGAATATACCGAAGATAGTGTATGGTAAACCCAATGAGGGGATAAATGGCGTTAAAGATGCATTTGATATTGCAGTGGAGGGTGTATTGAGGAGAATCAAGAAGCATGGAGGAGAGTATAAATGGTGATTAAAATTGGCAAATAATGGGGATTTTAGGATGTAGATGGTGCAGCAGGCAGCAGGCATGAGCATGGCGGCAGTTACGTTTAGTTACTGTCTTCCTGCTACATAAAATGCGCCATTAAATTCGAACCAGCTGCAGTTTGGGATGAAATTGATACACACACTTTTCAGGATTGTTTTGTACTAATGGTAATTTTAATGTTGTATTTTATGATATAGGTTTGTTTGTAATAAATTTTAAAGTTATTTTAAAAATAGATTGGAATCATAAATAAAATACAGACTTTCGATCTCTTCTCTATGGCGGGAGGTTTCTTTCGTATCAAGAGTGTGTTGGGGAGGCCAGGGAAGATGGGAAGAAATATAATTTTATTGATAAACATTATGGATACAAATCTGTTTATTTCTTGATTTTTTTTCTTTCTTAATTTGTGATTTTCATTTATTTTCCATCATTTTAAAATATGTTTGCAAACAAGATTATTTCTATGGGTGAATTGTTTTGTTACAAATGATGTAAGATAAATAAATGGGTAGATATATTTTGAAGGCATTTTGACCACTGTTATAGTACTGTACATTCTGATAAAAGTAACTGTAGGAAACTTTATGCATTTTGAATGTTGTGAACTTGTGATTCATTGCTTTAAATGGTGGCAGAGGAATGAAACAAAACAGAAGAACCGCGCTTGGGCCCTTTGTGTTTGTGTTGACTGTTGTACGTACAACTGCTGATTGTTCGCCTAAACGTTTAATGCAATTCTTGTACTGGTTTCTCTTGGGTCCTTTGTGTCGGACTCGAGGAGGCGTTTGACCATGAGAATGTTTTTACTTTTTTTAAAGTTAAATTCCGGAAAACATATTTGGTGATAATATTTTGAAATTCAAATACCTTCAATTTGTATTTATGGTCAAACGCAGCTTTAATTTTTAAATATCATATTTTACTTTGAAAACAAAATATATTTTTTCAAATTTCACAAGAAAACACAGTAAAATGCACACTTAACTTCTTTCTATTTTCAAAAGGAGGATAATGTTAATTTATGCTGAATTGAACGGTAAACAAACCAGTGAAAAGAGCAGACACCACACTACCAACGCTAAATATTTAAAAGATATATGAAAAATTTACGATTAAAAATAAACTTATTTGAATTCTGAAATTAAAAACTTTGTCGCAGGAAAGAAAAATATTTCGATGCGCATGTCTTGAAAATTTTCTGACAACCCATATCTTTGTTTGTGCGTCTCACCTAGCATTCTTTCTTTTTGTCAAATGGGGCCAGGTAAAGGGAAAATGAAGTTTATTCAAGCAAAAATAAAATGAAGTTGAGATTAAATTAAGATTTCCACATTCAAAATTCAAAACTTGTGAAAAGATGGGGACACAAAATTAGCATATTCACTTTACAACAAGTACCACATCTAGTGTATAATAATTGAACTTTTTAATGTCTTTTTAATATTCAAAATAAGTTAATTATTTAATATTCAAGAACTATATTTATATATTTTAAATAATAAATTTAAGAGAGTTAATTGTTCATATTTATGATTTTACTTTAAATTATTTTTATTTTCAAGATAGTTTAAAAATAGGTGAAAAGATAAAAATGGAAAATAATATTCAATTTATATTCTATTTTTTAAATAGATGTGTATTGCATCATAAATTTACTAATATAAACTAGAGGAAGTACATTATTTAAATAGACTGAAGGATTTATACTCGGAGATTTATGCGGAATTATACAGACCTTCTTGTGTAGGATCGAGTGCTATCACCACTAATTACCTAAGCAGTTTCTTACAAGATCACTATGGAGTCTTGTATTGTTTTTCACAACAACTACACTCTTTACCTAAGGAAATCTCTTGTTGTTGTTTTTTTGTGTTATCTTTGGATGACCCCAAGTCCTCCCTTTTATAGGACAAGGTTAAGACTTGTAACTCTTATTCTTTCAAGAGTTACATCACCCCTTATCCCATAACTCCCACTCCATTCAAGACTACATAGCTCTTCCTCTTTTACTATAGGGAGTTATTTAATGGAGTTGTAACTTACTTCATGAATGAAGCAAGTTACTAGTCAACCCATCAATGGGTGTATCTATTTCCAACATCTCCCACTCACACATGATGGGATGAAACACATAGAGCTTTGAAAAGTAAATTTCCTTTAGACATTCATACCGAGTGTGTTGTCGTGACCGCTCAGACACTAAGTTCGGGAGCTCTTAAAACTAGAAATCTTTTTCTAGATCAGCATAAGAGACTACTAACCTTTTATGCTCATTTATGATATCTTATCACATCATATAAAGTGCCTTAGATGCCCCAGACATGTCTATATACACATATTGCTTCTTTTAACCCTCTTTCCATTTTCAATTTTCATATGCCTTGTGTCCTCACTTATGATGCCAACTAAAATAGGCTTCATAATGGACCGGTCTCAGATACAAGCATAATGTGTCAATATTATGCATGACCTTCCTTTCGCCCACATATCACTAAGATCAAGATTAATTGTTTTCCTAGCATTACTCCTTCAGGTCGCATTTTCATAACCTTTAGATTCATACTAAAGTAGCATACACTAACCCATCACCTCATGATATTGTCAAAGTCATAATGGCACTAGTGTAAGATAAAAATTAATAATTTTTTTCTTTTCAAGATCTCACATAGAAGTGAAGTAGGGTCTATTCACTTACCTTTCTATTTGCGGTAATGAAGCACATGCAGTATGAAATGCATGTTACAGTGTGCCTCTGATTTCATCAGAGTGTATGTCGATTTCATTTCTCTACACCGTACAGATCTTGGTCTAAGTAAATCATTTACTTGACCTGAGTTCTGCCACTCTACTGAAATTTTAGAGGAGATCTCATATCTGGCTTCAAGTATTATGGGTAGTGAGAATCCATAATTTTGATCCTTTTTGACATTTCTTTTGGATCTCCTCCTAGTCTTTTACTAGGGTGACATTAAATAATATGTTCTTAATCGAAGGTGCCACATTTATTAGCTATCGTTTTAAGCACTAAGAAACACAAATGTCTCATCTTGGCTCGCTTTCCATAAGCGCCCAAGGCGGTTGCTCATGTGAGTAAGCCAACTTTATCAACTTGTACGACATACTCTACTATTGTGAATGTGCTAATCAATAATAATGTAAGAAATAATTTTAAAAAAAAAATCAAAAAAATGTCCATACATCATGATCAAGATGTTCAAATAAGAAAATATATCATTTTACATCCCGCACAAGCCTAGAGATTTCACATGTTTAACAAAGACATCTCTAGGTATTGACTTTGTTAAGGGATCCGCTACCATCTTGTGCGTAGAAATATACTGTAAAGTTATTTCCTTACGTGCTATGATGTCTCTAACAAAATTATACTTTGTATCTATGTGCTTAGCCTTACTATGATACTTAGGGTCTTTAGTATATGCCATTGCTGCTTGGCATCACAAAAGATTTGCACTGCATCCATTGGCCTGCCAATGATCCCTAAGTGTTCCATGAACCTTTTTAGCCACACTGCTTCTTGTATTGCTGCAGAGCATGCAATGAACTCTGCTTCCATAGTTGATAAATCTATACATGTTTGTTTCTTGCTACCCCATGAAATGGTTCCATTGTTAAGCAAAAAAACATAACCAGAAGTGGACTTTCTTTCATCCAAGTCTCCACCCCAGTCAGCATCAGAGTAGCCCACCAACTGTAAGTCACTTCCTTGATATAACATAATTTGTAATCAACAGTGCCCCTTAAGTATCTCAAGATTCTCTTAACAACTTTCCAATGTGTTTGTCCTGGATTGGACTGATAACGACTAACAAGACCCACTGCCTAACAAATATCGGGACGTGTACACAACATTGCATACATTAAACTCCCAATTGCACTTGAATATAGGACCCTCTTCATGGCATCTTTTTCACTTTGAGTTTTGGGACATGTTTCAAGGATTAAATTTTCACCTTTAGCTACAGGGGTGTCTATTGATTTACAGTCTTTCATCCTGAATCGTTCAAGAATTCTTTCAATGTATGATTCTTGTGATAAAGCTATTAAATTCTTAGAACGATTTCTATAAATTTTAACTCCAAGGATAAATTCTGCTTCTCCCACGTCCTTCATTTCAAAATTTATGGACAACCAACTTTTTATAGCCTTTACAAAAGTAAGACTATTCCCAGCTAATAGTATATTATCCACATAAAGGAACAATATCACAAAATCAGTTTCAGACTGCTTCATATACACGCAATGATCTTCATCGATCATATTAAAGTCATAAGACGTAATGACACGATGAAATCGTAAGCACCATTGCCTAGATGATTGTTTAAGTCCATAAATAGACCTTTTGAGCTTGCAAACTTTGCGCTCTTGACCATTTTAGATAAAACCTAATGGTTGTTCCATATAAATTTCTTCATCTAGTTCCCCATTGAGAAATGCAGTCTTTACATCCATTTGATGTAACTCCAAGTTCATACTTGCAACTATAGCTAGAATCAGTCTAATAGAGCTAAATCTCACGACTGGAGAGAAAGTATTTTCATAATCAATACCCTCTTGTTTTGTGTACCCCTTTGCCACTAAACGAGCTTTGTAGCATTCAATTAAACCATCCGCCTTTGTTTTAACGGAGAAGGGTCTAAAATATCCTTATAGTATAGGAATTGGTACAAAAATGCCTCTCGTTTACTTTTTGGCCTCAAAATACCCTTGGGGTTAACCTTTAGGGACCTATTTTGCTATTTTGGCTAACGGACTACTTAGTCCATATATTTAATTATTTCATTTATTACGTGGCATGTTGTAATTGGTTGGAAATTTAATTCATAAAAACCTAATTTGTTTGACCCAAACCACCCGACCCATCCTTTTAAAACACCCATTACCTATCCAAATAAAACACTCATTACCCATTTCCTTTAAAAAAAACCTAAACATTTTCCCATCTTCATCAGTTCTTAGAGCTCTTTTGGAATTAGTATCATTCAAAAAAAAGTTCGTTGAACATTACAACAACTCATTAATTTAAAACTTAATAACATTAACAAACTTCCATTTAATTATAAATTCGTCAACATCAAATACTAACTCCGCCTCTGTAGATTAAAATATTCTCACCAGCATACTTTGGAAGCTGCCGCCAGTTCCATGAGCCATATTTAGTAATATATGCTACTAATTTCTTGTCTTCTTCAAGTGTCCAAGTTCCTTTTTTCCTTCCATTTTCATCGTAGCAAGGTGTGCTCACCATCTCTTAATTAATTCTCTTAGAAAAAAGTAGTTATTTATATAATTAACATAACAATTATAACTAGCTCTTTCCACCTGAATCACAAAATTCATTAGTTAATTTAAGCCTATTTATATAGAGGGAGCAAAACGTGAAACACATGGGACCTTCTTATAAACAAAACTCTATAATCCTTCGCACAATGCGCACTACCTTATCATATATAAAACTTGTGGTGTGACTAATTATGCACATCCACACCAAAAGGAATGGGGGAAACGTGGTGCGACTAATTCCAAAAGAGCTCTAAGAACTGTGGTGCGGCTAATTCCGAAAGAGCTCCAAGAACTGATGAAGATGGGGGAAATGTTTAGTTTTTTTTAAAAAAGAAATGGGTAATGGGTGTTTTATTTGGATGGGTAATGGGTGATGCACCGAGAATTTACGGTGCTTTTGATGCATTAAAACTTAGAGGAGTTTTGAATGTTTCTTAAGTACTTTATTAGTGGATTTGAGGTTGTTTATGTTGAATTTTTACAGGAAACAGGTTTTGAGCAAGTGTTGGAAGAAAAAGTAGCAGTAATGTTCATTTGGTGACTTACGACAGGACCTACGAGCTGTAGGTGAAGGCCGTGGTTCAGAAGCTGGAGAAAATGGCTAAGTATGGAATGATGGCTGCCAAACAACGAACTGTCGTTCTTGTTACGAATCGTAAATATGAGTCGTCAACAGATTCAGAGTGTTAGAGTTGCAGGACTTAGACGACGACATGACAGAACATGCCGTGCTTAGACCTACGAGCCGTAGGTCATGCCCTAAGGTAAACTTGATCAGAAAACTTTGGTGAACTGCTGACTGACGGAACGACCTACGAGCCATCGTTGCTGTGACGAGCCGTAGGTCTAGGCTCGTAGATGGAACTGCTCAAAACCAGATTTCCTGCTATTTCCTTTTTCTAGTATAATTAGGATTTATTTTCTATAAATACCCTATGTAAACTTCGTTTTGGAGGTTGTTGAACTATTTTGGAATATTTAGGTTTGACTTTGGGAATTATTTTACAATTTTTGTGAAAATCAATTCTTGAAGTTTGGGATTATAAAGTTTGATTTTACTTTTCAATTCAAGATTGTGGAATTCATCTATTATCACTGTAAGTTCATGATTTATTATTCAAACCATAATATGAATTGTGAACCCTCAAGCATGAGTAGCTAAATCCACAACTAGGGTTTTAGGAACCATGAGTAATTAACGAAAGTAAAACTAATAATGTTGTAATTCTTGAAAGTGTTTATGCATGTATTTGTTAATCTTTTCGTTTAGAATGCTTTTTAACGGTGGCCAACGTTAGAACTCGCTTCATTCCTACTTGCCGGACCAAGGAGGTAACGAATGAGAAAGAGATTATACAACAAAGATTTAGCATTGATTTAGTCCGCTATCTAATAGCCCAAACTAATAAGTTGCGGGTTAATCTGGGTCAAAGGTAAGGGTTAGTAAATCGACACACGTAGACGGACCAAGTTGCGTAGTTAAATTCCCTATTTGGAGGACCAATTACTTCGGGATACCTAGCTTATCGACTATGCATGTTAATCACTAGAAAGAGTTACCATTGTTAGGATTACTGAGTTAAGAGCTTGTGGGGAACACATATGCCCTAGTTTCATTCTTGTATTGATATCATAAACTGCAAAATTCCTGCTATTTGTTTACTTGTTTTGTTACACATCAAGCAAATATAATTTTAGTTTACTTTATTTCTCCCCCTTTTCTTTTAGAGATAATTTGACTAAACGTACAACTAACTGTAAATTAGCCTAAGTCTAAACCATATTCCTCGTGGGATCGACCCTAACCTTTGTTAGGTTCTTTATTTGACAGCGACCGCTTATACTTCTTTTGGGAGGTGTAATTTGGGTGTATCAATTTTGGTGCTGTTGCCGAGGAATAAGGCTTTTATATTATACTAATTTTGTTATTGCACTTTAGTCAATTATTTCTCAGTTTACGTTTTTTGTTGTTTGTCATTTCTACAGCTCGTAGTTCTAGTGTATGCCAAATACACGAAGTCAAGGCATTCCCCTGACTCCTTACGATCCGAAACTAAGAAGAACTCTGTGAAGAATGGCTAGAACAGGTCAACAACTTAGGCAAGAGGATGATCCAAACGGTGAGGTCCAACAAGAGGTACCAAGAGCCCAACCTCCGGGAGCTATAGAGGTACCTGGAAACCATCAAGAGGTTCGAGTGTAGAACCAGCCTGCACCTAATATCCGCCACAACTTTGAAGTTGATCATAATGTAATAGGATCAACTGGTGCTATAATTGTTCATCCACTACCAGCCGGATACACATTTGTGATTACGAGCAGAGAAAAGGATCAAAATAGTCCTTTATCTTTGAGTTAAGAGTCAAAGTAATCCTTGTCTTTTAACATGGAGCACTATTAGTCCTCCATGTTTCAAGAATTGGTGCACTTTTGGTATTCTCTCAAACATCCGTCCAATTTTTAACGGTGATTTTTGTGCACCCAAAACAGCAGCGGAAAAGTATAAAAACTGCATAAAAAGGCACTAAAACTACACCAGAAAAACCTCAAAATAGTGTCGAAATTCAGACAAAACAGCAGCACCATTTCGCTGCACTGAAACTGCACCAAAAAAGTAGTAGAAAAGCACCAAAACAACACCAAAGTTGCATCAGGAATTAGGAATGGGGAAGATCTATAGGTTACCTATGGCGGAAGCAGTGTTATGAAAAAGCCTCATCAGTTATATACCGTAACACTATTTTCGCCATAGCTAACCTGCAGATCTTCCCCATTCCTAATTCCTGATGCAACTTTGGTGTTGTTTTGGTGCTTTTCTACTACGTTTATAGGGCAAGGTTAAGACTTGGAACTCTTGTTCTTTCAAGAGTTACATCACCCCTTATCCCATAACTCCCACTACATTCAAGAATACATAACTCTTCCTCCTTTACTATAGGGAGTTATTTAGTGGAGTTGTAACTTACTTCATGAATGAAGCAAGTTACTAGTCAACCCATCAATGGGTGTATCTATTCCAACATAGACAAATGATTGGATCGAAGATCAATCTTTGCCGCTATCTCTTTGGCATGAATTAGTGATACTTATTGAGTATTTATTTTCGTACTTAGAGATCGTCTTTAGATGAACTTTTTAAAAAAGTGATTTATAAGTTAAAAAGTCATGACATTTGTTTGTTTGTTTGTTTTTTTTTTGATATTTTTTCAGCTTTAGTGAGTTATCCAAACACTTTTAAAATTAAACAATAGCTTAAAAATCGAAAATTATTAAAAATAAGTAAATTCAAACACTCACTTATATTACCCTTGCTTCACTGTTTTGTATAAATTTAAATATGTGTGCACAGTGAAGCATTCAGAGACTTCAGAGTGAGCTATTAGGCTAAATTCACATAATCGGACTTTATCTGTCTCTTCTGTCATTTTTTTTTAGACAATGGTATTTTTATTCTTAATTTCTCTTATATTCATATCATCAAAATTTGGAGTGTATTTAGTGGCGTATGTATAATTCTTTTAAGCGATGTCTTATTTTAAAATATAAATAAGTAAATAAAATAGTATTATAATATATATTTAAAAAATATAATACATATGAAGTTTCTTGTTTGATCAAGATCCTTTAATGGTGAGTGTAAAAATGAAGAAGTGTGAGAAGTTTGATTTGAGAATTAGGGATAATACATAGAGAAATTCATTAAAGGTATAATAATAATTTCTATTAGAAATCGCAAATATGAGTTCTAATTGAGTGAGATTGGGTGGAACTTAAGCGAAATACGGGTAGAAGGTAGGATAGACATACTTCTAAGTGTAACTTAATTCAAGTTAAGCTATCTATATATACACTCTCAATATTGAAATATTATTGCTTAACCATTGAAATCAAGTTAAAACATCTGCTCAATTATGATGCCTTTGATTAATATGAAATGTTTCAAAATCTTCCATCTAGTTTTTGGATTTCCCATGAAGTTTTTTTTTGTTAGATATAAATGACTATTAGCTCTCGTCTTTTAACTTTTAAATCAAAATATTTACTGTTTTAAAATGTTGTTATAGCGAGGAACTGATGCTCAACTTATTCCCGCGAAGTTGGGAAATTTTAAGAATGGGACGGTGAATAATAAACCTCAGGATTCATTGTAATCCAACGGCGTTAAATCGATCACCACCAAACCTTATAAATATCAAACCCTAAATTCGATTTTTTCCCTCTTACCTCTCCTGCAATTGCAGCTCAACTGCAATTCCGCTTCAGCAGGACCGCCATTTTCTCACCTTCAAGCTTACATTTCTATATTTTTATACACTCAATTTGCAGAGCTTGTCATGCCTTGACTTGTTGAAATTGAAATGATGGCGTCTGAAGATTTGAAAGAGCTGAAGAAGAGCGGAAATGGGTCATCCGCCGACTTCCATAAGAAGTCGAAGAAGACCAGGATTGATTCTGGTTCTGATTCAGAGGAGCTGAAGAGGAGCAAGAATAAAGATAAGAAGCGTAAAGCTTTAAACTTGGATGATCAGGAGAATGGAACTTCGGAGGTTTTGGAACCAAGTAATCTGAATGAGGATGAAAAGAAGAAGAAGAAGAAAAAGAAGAAGAAGGAGGAGGAGGAGGCTAAATTAGTGGAGGAGGATCCTAATGCCTTGTCTACTTTTAGGATTTCAGTGCCACTGAGAGAAGCTTTGATTGCCAAAGGGATAAATGCACTGTTTCCTATTCAAGCTATGACTTTTGATACCATATTGGATGGGTCTGACTTGGTTGGTCGAGCTCGCACTGGTCAGGTATATACTCTTTGCAGTTACCTTCTTAAATCTTATACATAAACAGTGAAATAACATTTCTTGATATATATATATATATATATTTTGTGTTCAGTTAATAACTTAGAACTTGCATGCTGATATTTAAAAAAAACATAATACATAAACAAACACTCCAACTTGGCCTCAACTGGTAAGTAATCACTCTGACTTTGAGTATGCACATCTAGATAACTCAACAGTCTCAACTTGTCTCCACTTTGCTAGTTGAACACTCCAACTTACAAAATGATCATCTAGACACCTCAAAAATTTATGTGTCATGACAAATTGGAGTGTTTAGTTGCTAGTTGAGACCAAATTGATGTGTCTAGGTGTGTTGCATTCTTGAAGGTTGAGTGCTTACTTACCAACCGAGTCCAAGTTGAATGTCTATTTTAGTATTATGCCATTTAAAAAGACTGGCTGTCATTTGTTGTAATTTAAATGTTTGTTTCTGTCAGCGGACCAGCAACTTGTCATGTAAATGTTGTTACCAGTTTGATTATCTTCTGTTTAGAACGTGGCATTGGGAAATTCTAACTCCGAATGCCATAACAAATGTCTATGTGTTCCTTGAAGATTATAATTAGGCGACTAGGCAAGTCATCTATAACCAGTTCTACATGCGCTTGGCTCTTAGGCGGGGGCAGAGAGCTTTAGTTCTTTATGGGATTCTCATTCTTGTGCTATCCACTTATACTGACCTACTCAGGAGTAGCTTGCATTTTCCATTTACTTCATGTGCCACGTGTTCGTCCAAACTTCAAAACTGCTATTTACTTGTCCGAGGGGTACACCCTCTGTTTCCGTGCATGTTCATCTCTTTGAAAGAAACTTACAGTACCCTATGGTGCTTATGAGGAACTATTAATGAGGATCTGCTAAAGGTACACAGGTTGCCCTTTGATGTGAGTTTTATATCTGAAATGAGTGTTCTGAGAACACAAGAATTGATAGTTTCTATTTGCAATTAAAACTTTGCCATTGCTTATTCATTATGATAAATGGACAGTGCCCACTTTGGTTCGATTATCATAAGAATAATAATGGACCAAATATTCCAGTATCACAAGACAGTTTATGCAATGTTTGTGAGTATTTGTTGACTAAATAGTCCCTACCAGGTTATTATTTCAATTTGTGCTTCCACATTTGCAGGGTAAAACATTGGCCTTTGTGTTGCCCATTTTGGAGTCCCTGATAAATGGACCTACTAAAGTATCACGGAAAATAGGGTATGGGAGGGCTCCAAGTGTCCTAGTGCTTTTACCTACTAGGGAGTTGGCACTTCAGGTATTATTTTAGAGGCCTTGCGGAAGTTGGCCTCTTCACTGAATGTGAACTCTGAGTTTTGTTTTCTCACTTCATGTTAATATAGGTGTTTGCTGACTTTGAAGTTTATGGTGGGGCTGTTGGGCTAACTTCATGTTGTTTATATGGAAATTCCCCCATGGGACAACAACAAGTTCAATTGAAAAGAGGAGTTGATATTGTTGTAGGTACTCCTGGAAGAGTCAAGGTAGTGTATTAATTGGTCTTATATTTGGTGACTCTGGAATATTCGTTGTTATGTTTTCATGCTTCAGAGAGTTTAGATTCACTCCTTGCAAATTTGCTGCAGGACCACATCGAAAGAGGAAATATTGATTTCAGGTCCCTAAAGTTCCGTGTTCTTGATGAAGTTGATGAAATGTTGAAAATTGGTTTTGTTGATGATGTTGAATTTATACTAGGTATGCTGCTATCCAACGGTATCTTACCCTTATTATCTGATCTTTTACTCTCTCTTTATCTGGTGCTGTCAGTTTTGTCAGTGTAATATTCTCTGAGAGCTGAAATTTGTTTGTGCATTAGATGTCATTTCCAGGGGTCTTGTCATCTTATGGTTCTGATTTTGTTATGTTTTTGCTTCTACTTTTCTCTTTTGATTTTTGAAGGCAGGGTAGAAGATGCAAGCCAAGTTCAAACACTTCTTTTCAGTGCCACTTTGCCAAGCTGGGTGAAGCATGTTAGTTTCTTAATTCTCCTTTTCTATAAATACTTGTCAGTGTTTGCTCCAGGGGAATATTTCATAGCCCTTAGTTTATTTCGAAACAAATTGCTTCTTCCAGGGCTTGGAAAACAGTTCACCTTGGGGGTAAATGGGAAATGTAAAGCATCTGTGACCTAGGCTTTCATTTTCTTTTCTCTCCTGAATAGTGATATGTTTCTGATGGCAGATATCTTCAAAGTTTCTCAAATCTGATAAGAAAACAGCTGATCTTGTTGGTGGTGAGAAAATGAAGGCCAGTAAGAATGTGAGGCATATTATTATACCATGCTCTAGTTCAGCCAGATCTCAGCTGATTCCTGATATCATTCGCTGCTACAGCAGGTTGGTTGTTTCTCATTCTTAAGTATCTACCCTTTTGAGATTTAGAATGACAATCAACTAATGGGATCATTTTCCATCCATTTTTCCATGATATATCAGTTGTGGACGCACAATTATTTTCACTGAGACAAGGGGTTATGCGTCAGAGCTAGCTGGCATATTGCCTGGGGCACGTGCTTTGCATGGAGAGATACAACAGTCTCAGCGTGAGGTAAAGATTTTGTTTAAAATATGTGCTGTATTCTGTCATGCTCTCTTTTTGGTGACCTTGCCGGTTTTAAGAGGATGAGAATTTCTCCAGATGCAATCACCTTCTATTGCCTTCTATTGTTGATGGCTAAAGAATATAAAGCCAAAAAGGACTTTGCATAAGTTGACTATTTGTCACATTCTGCAACTTCTTCAACAAATTTTATAGTTATGAATTTAGATTCTTTCAATTCTCAACTAACATCTGTTACCCTGATTGTTGCATGGTGTTCCAGATTACACTTTCTGGATTCAGATCAGGGAAGTTCCTGACATTAGTGGCCACAAATGTAGCAGCCCGTGGATTGGATATCGACAACGTTCAGTTAATTATTCAGGTTTGATATTATTAAGTTCATATTCGATATTGATGCTCAAACCTTATTGGTATTTGTGAATGCTGAGTTACTATATATGGTCAGTGTGAGCCTCCACGCGACGTTGAAGCGTATATTCATCGCTCTGGCAGGACAGGACGAGCAGGTGGGCTGCTAATGTTTGAATTGCTTTCATTAGATCACTGGAATTCACGGACATTCTACTTATATTTGTTTGTTATTATTATGTCATTCAGGAAATACTGGTGTTGCTGTAATGCTTTACGATCCTAAGAAGTCCAACATCTCTAAGATTGAAAGAGAATCTGGTGTCAAGTTCGAGCATCTATCTGCTCCACAGCCAGCTGATGTTGCTAAAGCTGCTGGGAAAGAAGCAGCAGAAGCAATTGCTGAAATTTCTGATAGGTATGTTTTTCATTTTTGTTTTTTATGGATTTTAATGTGCCACCATTTAATATATTTTCAAATTTCTGTAGTGTAATACCTGCTTTCAAGGCTGCTGCAGAGGAACTTCTACATACGTCTGACCTATCACCAGCTGAATTGCTTGCAAAGGCACTTGCCAAGGCAGCTGTAAGTATTTCTCCTCATTACTTGTCTGACCGGGGAACCAAGCCTGGCCTTATGGTTGACAGGACTCTTCTCTTGCTTTTCCAGGGCTACTCTGAGATCAAGAGCCGGTCGCTTCTTTCTTCCATGGAGAACTGTGTTACTCTACTTCTTAAGTGTGGGAGGCCCATATTTTCACCTTCGTGAGTATTTAAACCATGTTCAGTAAATGGCTTTCTTACTTTCTCTAATTATAACAGGTCTTACCATGAAGATGAATCTCACTCAGTGAGAGCTAAATATGGCAGAGCCTGCTGTTAGTTCGGTTTGGATAATTCCTCTGTTGATCTTTTGTACTTTGTTAATATGGCAGCTTTGCGTATAATGTTTTGCGGGGGTTCCTATCTGAGGACAAGGTTGAATCAATCAAAGGTCTTACATTGACAGCCGATGGAAAGGGCGCGGTTTTTGATGTATCTGCTGATGACCTGGATACATTTCTAGCAGGTGTGTTTCTCCATTTTCTGAAAATATGGGCAGATGAAAATCATCCAAACAAATTCTACTCTAAAGCCTTCCTCTATCAGAGTTTGCTTCCTATACCCATTTCCAAGCAACCCCGCCATCTTATTAATCAGTGATCAAATTGTCACTGCTTGTCTAAGCTCCTTCTCATCTTTACTTTTTCCTTACCCGGTGGGGTTCTGTAGGGAAGAATGCACAAGGTGTAAGCTTAGAGGTAGTAAAAGAACTGCCTCGGTTACAAGAGAAAGATCAGTCGAGAGGTGGAAGATTTGGTGGTGGTCGTGGTGGCTTCTCTGACAGGAGAAATGGAGGTCGATTTTCTGGAGGCAGAGGCGGAAGAGGTGGTGGTGGGAGAGGTTATGGAAACTTTGGCCGTAGATGGTGAAGAATGCAAACAGTTTATTCAGACAGCTGACTGACCGAGTGTACAGGAATTTTTTCGCCCTCGTGGCTTCAAAATTTTGCGATGATGAAGAAAAAAAATGTATATTACGGCTGCTGTTTATGAAATACGAACATTAGATTTTCTACATAGGTTCAACTGGACTTATTCATTTATTTCGGGGCAACTTACAAAAATGGCAAATGCATTTAATGAAATAACATTATATGAGTATAGTTTATATAATTACATTCTATGGGTATATTTTAGTTTGCTACTATTTTTTTTTTTTGTATATACCGTGTTTTTTGAATTGAAATATACAAATTCTATTTTATCAATTAATAAGCATTAAATGCGGTAACTGATTATACACCATCTCATAATTCATGGAAACTGTGTCAATTAATTACTTCTTGTTCCAATAAAGAGAGTTCTATTTCCATAAAAACTCTATTAAATACTTCTTGTTCCAAAAAAAAGAGTTTTATTTTCATAGAAACTCCATATGAATATTTTTGGCTCCCACAGAGTAGTAAAATTTGTTTGTTTAAAATTCATGGTTTTTCCTCTTTTTCTTTTTTAAGTGGTAACAATCAATGTTTGAAAAAAAGTGTGTTAATGTATTTACAAAAAAGTTACAAATAGTATATTATATATAAAATGTAGTTCGATGAAATCAAAGGTACGATTTGTATATTTGTATATTAGTCAAACAATTTGTATATATTTGGGTACAAGTTTTTTGAGTTTTAAGTATATATTTTTGTATGTGAATTGTGTATATGAATTTTATATGTATATGGGGAACGTTTGTATATATCGAAAATGCACTATTTGTATATTTCAATTATGTATGATTCGACAGAAAGATTGGTATTATTTAAGTGTCTACATTTTGTTTTTAAGTGTAGTCTTTATATTCGTCAAAAAAAAGCTTGTATATTGTGCAGTTGACGAAAATTGTGTACATTTTTTTCGAGTTTTAATTGTGTATAAACCAGTATGTGAATTGTATATTGTATATTGGGGACGTTTGTATATAAATTTGTATGTGAACTGTAGTATGAATTGTATATATACAGGGGGAACGTTTGTGAATGAGGAACTTGTATGTACATACATTCTGTGTAGCATTTATATTAGTCAAAAAAGATTTGTATATTGCACGATTCAGTATTTTTTGTATAATATTGTTTATATTGTGTATAAATGCTAGAAATAATTGTTATTAATCGTATATAGAATGGTTGTATACAAATCTACAAATTTATATATTATGTTATTTGTATATGATTATTTGTATAATCATGTTAACTGATCTTGTTTTGTATATTAGTATAATCTGAACAGAAGATGGATTCTTTGGCTATTTTGGTTATGCATTCTGGAAAATGGGACGATAGAAATTGTTATGTCGATTATACTATAGAGGGGATCGTATTTAAAGAGCAAGCATCATTTCTTGAGTTTTATACAACAATTGCGACACAGATTGGAGTTGACGTGAGTAAGAAAGCAATGAAGATATAGTATAAAGTTGAAGAAAGCAATACACCAATGATTATACACAATGACATGGGTGCTAGGGTGTATGTAATGCTTAAAAAGGCTAACAGTGAATTTAACAATGTCACGACCAAGGCCTAGGGCCTAGATGTGACCGGCGAATGGGGAACCCGAAGGAACCCCAAACAAGCCTCATAGCATATCATTACACATCCTTGGTCGCGGAAGCAATTAAATGACCATAAGCGATAAGCCTAATCAAGGGGGAAATCGGGACTAAGGGAGCAAGAAAAAAAAATGATACATAAATACCATAGATGAGTCAAGCTCAAGCATAATACACAACTTGTCCAACACCACCTCTAAACATGAGTACTTAGCGGGGGCCAAGACAAACTACCGGGCTCACCCTCATAGTCAAAACATAACTAAGAAGGAAAAGTTTTATACATAACAAAAGATCATGAGCAACGTCCCCGAAATGGAGGACTCACCAATAACCACTATAGAAAATCGTACTAGCCACGCGGAGGAGGATGGTCAAGCGGTGCTCCGGTTCCTACATGGTGACATCATGTAGGCATAGAGTATGCTTTAGACATTTGAATGTACTAAGTATAATGATGGCAAATGCAAGGGTTACATTAGCAATGGACATCATAGGAAAAATGGCGTAATCATACCCAATAGATAGCATATTAATAACAATAGTATGTAATAATGGATGCTTACATAAAAATTCATATTTTATGGGACGAGTACATGTGTGGCGAGTGACCATCAATATAGTATTTCCAAGCCTTAACAGACGGGCCTACCCCCCCCCGTGCTAGGGACCAAGGTACAAACCCCTCGATATGGTTACACGGGCCTACCACCCCCCGTGCTAGGGACCAAGGTACCAACCCCTCGATATGGTTATACGGGCCTACTACCCCCGTACTAGGCAACCAAGGTACAAACCCCTCGATATGGTTATACGGGCCTACTACCCCCCGTACTAGGCATGGTCTACTCACAACACTTATTTAGAGAAAATCATATACATGTGTCCATTTCATCATCATTTCAGTAATTACATAACCGTCCGTCTCATAGGACGTACCTTGGACCTTCCATTTCCTAAGAATTCTATAAATGGGCATTTTATCAAACACATGGTGGGCAATTGTTCATATAAATGAAATCATGTATTTCAAGAATACTAACTCCAACCAATTCCAAAATCCATATAAATCAGCCCACCAACAACATACATATATATATCAACCTTCATAATTTGATCATGGAAGCATGTAAACCATAAACATCACATAAAAATTTCATTTCATGATAATATGCAAAAAGGACAATAATAGGGTGTGTAGTAGTAATTCCATAATTCAGAGTTCATAATTGATCAACTGAGGACCCATAAACTTGAAGTAGAAAATAGAGATAAATGGTTGGACTTGTGGAAAAGGAAGGTTTTCCACAATCAAACCCAAATACCTCAACTTTGGAGAATCCTTGATGAAGATTGGAATGGAGAATCGAAGCTTGAGATTGAGTCTTGAATCCGGAATTAGAGCTTGAGATGTTTGAATTTGGTTGAAGATGTTGGTGGAATTTTTGGAGAGGGCTTAGAGAGTGTTTTTGGAGTTAAGAAAAATGACTAAGTATGGGACACATCCCCTTTTTATAAAAAAGTCTCCAACCCGCCTAGAAAAACTGGCTCACTGGAATTTGCAAAATCTGCACAGACAGGTTTACGAAAATGGTCATAACGCCCTCATCCTAACTCGGAATGAGGTGAAACCAAGTGCGTTGGAAAGCTAACTCAAAGAGCTTTAATTTGATAGGTTGCAGCCCTTCCAGTTCCTTGTGTGCTAAGAGATATCGCCCTTTAAAGTTGACCCTCCAAATCGCAATTTTTGCGATTTTTGAATTTTGATACGGTTGCTCTAAAATTCGGGTTAGACCCATTTCCCACTCAATTTGACCCCACAAATAAGAATATGAAGTCGAATTTCCGAAATCAAGCACGGATTTTGAGATATATGGAAATTACAATTATAGGTGTTTCCGAAGCACATTTTCGGGCATTTT